>JAQQPU010011506.1:0-27801 GCA_029168905.1 Artemia sp. Kazakhstan ARC1039 | reverse complement strand
AGAATTTTACCCCAGATAGGCCTTCATTCAGTTAACTGACTAGCTTAGGGTAGAAAAAACCTTTACCATAAGATTGATACTTTAGTTCCTGGTTTCAGTTCCAAAAAGGTTCAACCTTTTTTATCTTCTACTTCAAAGATATCTCATTGCAGATACAGTGTTTTCTGCTTTCAATTAGGTGGTGTCATAGCCGGAATTAAAGGGCTGGGCACACGTAGGTGATTTCGGGAACTGATTTCCAAATCAGCGCTGATTTTAAAAGAAATCGGCATCGATTTGAGCTTGACAAATTTTCTAGTTTTCGGAGCCGATTTACAAAATCAGCACCGATTTTCATCATATTCATCGCAAAAATTAGGGATACAAATAAATATTCAGCCAGAGATGTCTGTGGTGAAAGACCCCGCTGCTGAGCTGAGAACTAAGCTGAGATCAATCATGCGACTATTAATAAACTTCATTTGACTATTTGTATCCATGGTGTTTTGTTTTGAAGATCTCGCGCAATAAACTTTTCCTTCAATGAATTTTTCTTACCGCTATCGTTTGTCCACTGATGCTGAAATTGGTTCCCGAAATTAGCTACGTGTGCCGAGCCCTTAAGATCATAATGTCCAAATCACAGACAAAATGTGTTTAATATAGACGTCCACGTCCAACTGAAATGATTTTATGGTACCAATTAATTTGGTTCTTTTGCTTGTCTATTCTCAGTTTCTCAGGCCTCCTTGCATGAACCTTTTTATTAGCATTGTAGGGTAGGGCACATAGACAAAGGTATCATATACTTTTTGTCTGTGGTCTAAACCAATTGAAATGTAATATTTTTGACAAGGTGGCGCTTATTTCACTCAACTACAAGTAACTACTCCTAAAAATTCGCTGCAGCACCAAGCCGCCTGAGGCAAATATAAATTTGCGCGCTTTTCATTCACCTCGATCGGTTTGAAGCTTGACTCCTTACCTCTCCTCAAAAACTTCCAGTTTCCTTTAAGTTTTCCTTTACAACCTCTTCCCACGCCATTCGAGGACGACTCTCTTTCCATTTGGCCCTTGATGGATGGCTGAAATAGTACTCCATGGCATTTTCTCATTTTTTCTATACAAAAAACGTGTCCTACCAATCACATTCTTCTTCTTATCATAGTCCTAGAAAGTGGGATACAATCATATTTTCCGTATAGATTCTTATTTTATATACGGTTAGTAAAACTGGCACAACTATCTATTGACAATCCCTCTGGAAAGCATTTAACAAATCTTCCATCGTCTTCCCAAGTACCCATGTTTCTGTCGGACAGTAAAATTCCCAAGCAGTGTAAAATATTGGTAAGAGGATAGACCCTAAACCAAACTTTGTCCGTCTTTTTGAATACAGCTCCCCAGGAACATTGAAGAACAAATTAAATCAGGTTGGATCTATAATCCAAAAACTAAAACATACACTTCATGTCTCAGTCCTCAAACTTATACATAGCTTCATTCTCGATCCTTATATTTGGTACGGGTTCTCGATATGGGTGAGTAACTTCATAAGAAGCTGCAGAAGGATTCTTACTGCACTTACTTTTTCAAGTCCTGTCCAGATGAGGGGACACTTTGGGGCCACTTTTTTTTAGATTTTGTAGACAAGTGCTTGATATACAATTCTGCCAGGTGCAGTTTTGGATAGCTGGATGATACACTGCCGGTTATAGTTACCAATCCAACTCTTAATCTGCGTTCTTCAATAGTTTCTTCGAGCAAAATCCTGAGTAGGTGAGCAGGATTCAATTTCTTAACATGCCCTTACTGTATTTAATGCCTTTAAACTTCGTCTAGGATCGTGTCTGGTGACTTTAGTCATTTTCGAACTTCTTCCTCTGCTTATTCAAGACGCCTCGTGCAGCTAATCTTTGCAATCCGATTCCGGGCATCTCATTTTGAATGCGAAAAGGATATATTAATTTTCTTTTTCACCGTCCATTATTAACAGCCAGAAAGAGCAACGGGCATGATCAGGCTGATAAGAAAATGAATTTTCAAATGGTTCGGAAGGTGGCTGGATAAGCTTGAAAGATTTCTGAAACTAGAGCTGACAAGGGCGAGGTGAAGTTTTATGTCAGCAGTGTGGGTACTATCAGCCTTTAAGAGACTACCAAGGTAAAGAAATTGATTGATTGTTTGGGTGAAGTGTCGCGACGTGATGTAGCTATGACTTTAGGTTTGTCTGTGCTATTTTGTATATCAAACGGCTTCACTGATAAAGATGTGCTTTCTACCTGGGTTTGTTGGGCGATCATAGCTAGCTGATCGATGTCACTAGCATTCGCTAGTTTGTCGAGTGGAATCCCCTATAATTTTGACCCATGCTCAGTGGGTATCAGGGAGAAGATTGCAGGCAGGAATAGGCTGAACAAATTTGAGGAGGGGATGCAACTCTGGCGGACTCCAGGAACTGTCAATAATTCATTAGAGAGTCCATCGCTAGTTAATATTTTGTTTTCGGACTGACTGTACGTGTCCTCAATGATTCTGACGATTTCATCTGGGATACCGTAGTATTTAAAAATACGTCACAAACCTTTTCTCCGTGTAAGGCCAAAGGCTTGTTGGAAGTCAATAAATAGTTGATAGACCCTCTATTAAATTTGATGTATCGTTCCATCAGCTGGAACACAGTAAAATTCGTGTTATTTGTCTTATTTTCTCGTTGTTGATCCCATAGTACATACGGAGACGCTTTGAGGGAATTATCAGGCGGAAGTTTTCAGCCGATTTGGAATTTTCTGGGAGATCTTTATGGGGGGGATACTATGGGGGAATTATCACCAAGAGAATTTCTCCATGGAAAATTTTCTGCGGGAGAAACTTTCCAATGGGGTGATATTTTACACACAGGGATATTCCCCAATGACCTTAAAAAGGGTCAGGAAATAAATAAAAACAAATCTGTGTTAAAATAAAAGAATGCTAAGGAGTATTTTTCGGGCGAAATCGCAAGCAAAAAGTTTTCTGGGAAGAAATCGCAGCGGGGAAGGAATTGTCCGGGGGTAATTTCCCGCCGGACCAATTTTACATGGGATAACCTTTATATAGAGTAATTTTTGTGGTAGGATTTTCCATAAAGGTGGATGGATTTTCTGGGATTATCTGAAAAACGATAAGAAATAAATGTATAAAGAAAACAAGTTTTTTTCCATTGAAAGTAAGGAACGACACTAAAACTTGAGACGAACAGAAATTTATTCCGTATATATCGGGGGCTGCCAAATTATTCCGTATCTGACGGGGGCTACTCTTTTTTCAATAACCCTCTCTACGCTAATGTTTGACCTTTTGTGTAATTTTTTTTAAGAACAATTCTTGAATCACAAGGCCCATACCACCCTTGGAGTAAGTCTCACCCCTCCATTCTTGGTGGAGAAGGGTGGAGCCACCTTTTCCAAACACGTATTCTTTTCCCTAGATGCATCCAACAGAAATTTTGAGATAGAAATATTGTTAAAAATGCTCCAAAGAACATATAACAATGCCATCAGCGTTTACATAACTCCTAAGAGCACTGGGACAAGGGTTTAAGTTATGCCCTAGGGGCATATAAGGTTTTGTGGAATGGGTAGTCGTATAATCTTCAGATGGGGCTCATTTGATTGAAGCTTAGTGCCCTTTATAAGAGTCAAAAGTGAATTGAGGGCCACCCCCCCCCCCCCACGCCCATCAGTTCCAAAAACCAGCATCCAATCAGAATGTATAGACATCTATTTTGTTCAGCAGTGTTCAAAGGTCCAGTAATTGTACCTTTGGGGAAGTCACCCCCCTGATTAAAGAGCAACTCAGCTTACATAGCACTCCGCAACGTCGCTTGACTCCTGGATTGTACCTTTTGACATGCACAAGAAATACTTTGATTGGCAAAAGGCTACCAAAAGAAGTGAAAATGCTGACCCTCATGCCGACCATACCTGTCAAGCGGAACTCTCGCAGGAAGATGAGCCTTAAGCTCCGACAATTAGTTTTTTACTGTTTACATGTTTTTATGACTTTTGTGCTTTTAACTAGTTCATTTCATGAACTAATTTTAACTAGTTTCATAACATGAACTGAATGAATCTTTTTCGTTCTTATTATACTCGATGTTATCTGACCACTTTGAAAGAGGTTTACAAGTCGTAAAAAAACTGGTTTCTGAGATTTCAAGATGGACATATTATGGACATATTATAGACAAAATATGGACATGATTTGGCTGAAAAGGACACATTTTTGGATGCTCAATGAACATATGAATTGACCAAAAACTTGCCAACCCTCGTTCAAAGTTGGCATAATATTCAAAAGCGCAAAGCATGGAACTTCAAGTATGGCAAAATGATTGGGGGTTACCATCTATAGATGCTGATTGCCTTGTTGTTCTTGTAAGAGTGCCGCTAAAAATTCTTTCTTGTTCTTATTGAAACCAAAATTTTAGCTTTCTGGTTGTATTCAACTAACTATTGCAATAAGCTATGCCAGTCAACTCTGTAGATTTTTTGTTTTCATATTATTAACTTATGAACAAAGTAAACATACCACTCAATGCCTTTTTTATGTTCTTCCAAATATGATAATCATTTTTGTTGGAAATGAATTTTACCCTCACCCCTATATAGCCTATACCAATTCAGGGTATATATTTGCATATTAGGGGGGATGAGGTATAATTTATTTCTGAAGCAAATGAGAGGTGGTAAATTTCTACCAAATCATATTATTGACTTATGCATAAAGTGAATATACCACTCAATGCCTTTTTTATGCTGATTACAAATAGCCTATAATAATCATTTCTATTGGAAATTAATTTCCTAGCTAATTTATCTATTACGGGTTGCCTCCCCATAGTAGCATAATATTTGTAGGCATGAATATATAATGAGTCGGAGGAAATAGGCTTGAGATTGTCTGTGCAGGATTTCGACTCTTGTTGATAGAAGAGCATCGCCAAACGCTGAAAACCATGTTGTGACCAAGATGGGCCCAGGATTGCACAAAGCCTCCATTCATGGAGGTCCCAGGGACTTCTTGCTGTCTGGTTCTAAGCCGGCTTAAGCACTTCGGTGTAGACTTGAGAAGATATGTGATCCCCGTCCTGCACTGGTATCCGGGATCATTGCTTTTCCTGAGGCGAAAAAAATTTCAATGATTTAAAGAACATGAAAATTGGAACTTGGAATGTTACGACATTAAAAAATGACTATCGTATTGACATTTTGACTGACAAATTCAGACGATTCGAACTGGATCTATTAGGAGTTTCAGAAACTCATATCCCAGGGGTAGGAAGCATGAAATTAGGTGATATAGAATTTGTTTACTCAGGCAGGAAGGATGGGTTACATAGACAGGGAGTAGGGCTCATGATGAATAAGGAAGCTGCTAAGTCTTGTTTAGGCTGGGAAGGTATTAATAATAGAATACTAATTGCTCATTTTATGACTAGAAAGTTCAAGGTATCAGTTATGGTAGTATACGCCCCTGTAGAACCAACTGATGGAGATACTAGTGACTCAGATGAATTCTACTTACAGTTACAGGAGCAAATAGACAAGGTCCCAGGTAGAAATATGATGTTATTGCTGGGAGATTTTAACGCCCAGGTTGGTAGAAATAAGGATAGATGGTATCCCAGCTTAGGTAAATTTGGTGTAGGAAAAGAAAACAGTAATGGATACAGACTTTTGCAATTTTGTAGGTATAACAATCTAGTTATAACCAATACGGTGTTTGGTCATAAAATGGCTCATAAGCTAACATGGTATTCATGTGATGGTAAGACAGCAAACCTTATTGATTATGTTATAGTAAATCAAAGACTGGCAGGATCAATACAAGATACTAGGGTATATAGGAGTGCTGTTATTGATGTTAAAAGTAAAGATCACCATCTAGTAGTGTCAAGGGTTAATTTAAAGCTGAAATATTGGAAGGGTAATTACCTCCCGGGAAGTTATGATGTTAGTAGACTCCAGGATGAGAATTTGAGAGAAACTTTCCAGGAACAGTTGAATACTAAACTTCAGAGTTTAAAATTTGATAATGTGGAAGATGGTTGGAATAATTTTAGAAAAATAATTTGTGAAGTTGCTGAAGGTGTATTAGGGAAGAAAGCTAGAACTGCAGCTAAGAATATTAGTGAAAAAGCTTTAAGTTTAATAGAAAGGAGAAAGGACTTGTACAAGAATTATCTGAGTGATAGATCACATGAAAACAAAAGAAATGTAAAGAAAGTGGAGAAAGCATTGAAATATGAACTAAGGAGGTGTGAAGTGGAGGCCATGGATAAAATTGCCGAGGATTTAGAAGATGCAGCTAGACGGCATAATAGTAAAATATTGTACTGGCACGTTAACAAATTGAGAGGTAGTAGTCAATCCGGACTTGTCCCAGTTAAAGATAGGAATGGGGTGGCAATTAGCGATAAGACAAAAGCTAAAGCGAGATGGGCCGAACATTTTGAGAATTTGCTTAACCGAGATAGAGTTGCAGGAAAAAATATAGAGGAAAATGAAAAAGTTTGTGATACCTTGGATGTGAAGGAAGATTTGTTTTGTGAGGAGGAATTAGAAACAGTACTAAAAGGATTAAAGAATAATAAGGCTCCAGGTGCTGATAGGGTAGTAAATGAGTTTCTTAAATATGGTGGCTCTGAGGTTAGAAATAAGTTATTGGAGATTATGAATATGATTTTTGAAAAAGGGGAAGTACCTAATGATTTTAGGAAAACCTTAATTAAGCCACTTTATAAGAAAGGTGATAAAAGTGAGTGTGGTAATTATCGAGGCATTAGTCTGGTCTCTGTAGGTAGCAAATTGCTTAGTAATATGATACTTTTTAGACTGAGAGATGCCGTAGACAAAGTTTTAAGAGAAGAGCAGTGCGGTTTTAGAAAAGGTAGAGGATGTGTTGACCAAATTTTCACTCTTAGGTTAATAATTGAGAAGTGCCTAAGTTTTCAAACACCTTTGGTCCTCAGTTTTATAGATTATGAGCAAGCGTTCGATTCTGTTGATAGAGGAGCTTTAGTAAAGGTTTTATCCTTGTATGGTATACCAGACAAATACATTAAAGTGATTAGTGCTATGTACGAGAATAACACTGCTGCGGTTAAGGTAGGAAATGAGGTTAGCAGCTGGTTTTGTATTAAATCAGGAGTTAAGCAGGGTTGTGTTCTATCCCCCTTTATATGGATTATTTTGATGGACTTTGTTTTAAGGAGCACAGGAAAGGCAATGGGAGACCACGGAATCAAATGGGGAGGAAAAAGTCTCCTGGACTTGGATTATGCTGATGATTTAAGCATCCTAGATGAAAGTGTGAGCAAAATGAATGAAGTTTTAGAGGTTTTGCGAGTTCAGGGTGCTAGTATTGGTTTGAAAATTAATGTTAGGAAGACCAAGTCACTAAGGCTAGGAATAAGTGAAGATGAAAAGGTGACGTTGGGTAATGAAAAGATTGATCAGGTGGGCAGTTTCACTTACCTTGGTAGTATTATTAGTAAAGATGGTGGGAGCAGTGAAGATGTTAAAAATAGAATAGCCAAGGCTCAGGGTGTTTTTTCACAGTTAAAAAAAGTCTGGAAGAATAGGAAGATAAGTCTGCAAACCAAGATTAGAATCTTAGAAGCTACAGTGATGACAGTGGTCAAATATGGCTCTGAAGCATGGACGCTCCGAAAAGCAGATGAAGATTTGCTAGATGTTTTCCAGAGAAATTGCTTAAGGATTGTTCTGGGTACCCGGCTGACTGACCGTATTTCAAACAATAGGCTATATGAAAAATGTGGTTCAATACCGCTTTCTAGGTCTATAATGAAAGAAAGGTTGAGGTGGTTAGGGCATGTTGTTCAGATGAAGGATGACAGATTGCCGAAGATTGTTCTTTTCGGCCAGCCATCTGGGGCTAAACGGAAGGCAGGTCGTCCCCGTCTGGGTTGGGAGGACGTCATAAAGAAAGATTTAAAGGAAATGGGAACTTCGTGGGCGGGTGTAAAAAGGGAGGCTTTGAATAGATTGGGGTGGAGGAGGAGCGTGCGTAGCTGTGTTGGCCTCAGGCGGCTTGGTGCTGCGATGAGTTGTTAGTAGTAGTAGTAGTTATGCTGATTACAAATATAATAAGCATTTCTATTGGAAATGAATTTCAGCCCCCCTCCCCTATATATGCCAATTCAGGGTTAGGTTAGGTATAGCCTATATAGAGAGGGGGGGGGCTGAAATTCATTTCCAATAGAAATGCTTATTATATTCATAATCAGCATAAAAAAAGGCATCAACTGGTGTATTCACTTTAGTCCTAACTCAATAATATGATTTGGTATATTTTGACCAGCATATATAAGGGGGGGGGGGGCTGAAATTTGTGTCCAATAGAAATGATTATTATATTTCTAATCAGCATAAAAAAAGGCATCAAATGGTGTATTCACTTTATGTGTAAGTCAATAATATGATTTGGTAGAAATTTATCTGAAAGGTAAGTTTAAACTTAAATCCCACCCCCCTAATGTTCAAATATATACCCTGAATTGGTATAAATAGGAGTGGGGGTAAAATTTATTTCTGGCAAAAATTATTATTATATTTAGAAAGAGCATAAAAAAGGCATTGAGTGGTATGTTTACTTTATTTGTATTTCAATAATATGAATAACAAAAAAATTACCTAATGGGGATTCTCTCCTCCCTATTTGGGAAAAATGTTTCCTGAAATTTCCAATTCCTCTTATGGCTTCTGTATCCATTGTTGTCTCAGACCTTTTCAGTCATAGAAAATGTTTAGTCAGGGTGGGGCTAAACTTTGGGGTAATTCCTTTGTTTCCTTACACCCAACCTCAGGGGCAAATCTCCAGCATTTTGATTGGGGGGGGGGAGGGGTCCATATCTAGATAGTCAAAGGGCATGAGATGTATAATATTTTTTTCTTCACATTATTGGGGGGGGCAACTGTCCCCCCTTGCCACCCTTAAACAATGCCCCTGCCCAACCTTCTTATGCCAATTTTGTTCTGATCCTGGTAAATATCTACCAAACCATATTATTGATTTAGGACTAAAGTGAATGCACCATTCAATGCCTTTTTTATGCTGATTACAAATATAATAAGCATTTCAGCCCCCCCCCTATATATGCCAATTCAGGGTTAGGTTAGGTATATATAGGGGGGGGGGGGCTGAAATTCATTTCCAATAGAAATGCTTATTATATTTGTAATCAGCATAAAAAAAGGCATCAAATGGTGTATTCACTTTATTCCTAACTCAATAATATGATTTGGTAGATATTTACCCTGGTCTCTCATTGCTCCAACCCCTCAATGCCACCTTCCAGCAACTCTGAGAAATTGGGATGAAATGTTCTGGACCATAATACCTTATTGATGTCCCAGCCTTAGCTGCTTCATCTGCATTCTAATTATCCTTTATTTCAGAGTAGCCTGGGACTCACATCAGGGTAATCTGGTTTCCTTTGGATGCCAAGCTATTCAGGGTTTCATAGCATTCCAATTCTCTATTTTTCCAGCTCTACATTCTGAAGAGCCTTTAGGCATGCTTGATTGTCAGTTCAGATACATATATCTTTTCCTGTACTTCCCATTTTCAACTGTCTTCCAGTTGCCTGTTCTATTCCAAACATTTCAGCCTGAAAAACTTCAGCAAATTTTTCCAGGTGATAACTGATTACCTCCTTGTCCACATCAGGAGTATTCTGATATATTAGGTCTACTACTTGTGACCCCAATTTTCCATCAACCCACAAACCATGAGTATAACATATGGGAAACCAGCCCATGTTATGTTTAGCTCAACATAATTGTACTGGCATACACTTTCATTCTTCAGAATGAGAAGTTTGTTGTCAGTGAATCAACTTTTTTTTAAATAAAACAACGTTTTTGGACATGTCCCAACCTGGGCAGGTCATAAGCCAAGGTTGGGACATAATATAAATAATAACCAATTTCTTATTTTAAACAAATTTATTGAAAATGTATAGTAAAGTACAAATACATAGGTAATGAGAAGTTGTTTTGCACTCAACAAATGTCACCTCTTACCTTGACATTAAAAGACAAAGGTTTTTTTGCCTGGGGTTTGTTCCCTTGGTAACAGTAGGAAAAAGAAGAACAGCAACTATTCTTTTGTGTTTCACCATGTCTATATCAGGCACAAAGGGATAGATAAATTTCCCCCCATATTTTTGAGATTTCCCCAAGTAAGAAACTTTTTTGTCACCATCTTCTTTACCACTTAGTTTTTCAACTATGTTACCAATGTAAGAGAAGGTGGCGTTTTTTACATTGAATTGGCAGAGGAAAAATGTCCCAGGCTGGAGAATCTGGGTATTTTTTGAAAGATCAGAGAGAGATTGACAACTTTCATCAAATAGTTTGTGGTAATGAACTGTAAATAAGGAGCAACCTGGCTCAATAGGAATTTTTATACCAATAGATACATCAAAAGAATAAAATTTTTATGCTGGTTTCAAATATGTAAGTTTTTTCAAGTTTAGTCTTACCCATCAAAAGTTACGCATCTGAGAAAATTTGCCTTATTTACAAAAAAAGGGGAAACACCCCCTAAGACTTGTAGAACTTGAATGAAAATCACACCATCAGATTCAGCATATCAGAGAACCCTATTATAGAAGTTTCAAGCTCCTATCTGCAAAAATGTGGAATTTTGTATTTTTTGCCAGAAGAAAGATCATGGATGCATGTTTATTTTATTTTTTATTTTTTTTTTCCCAGGGGTGATTGTATCAACTCAATTGTCCTAGAATATTGTGGGAGGGCTCATTCAAACAGAAATTAAAAGTTCAGGGATTGTCTGCAGTCACTTTTTTTGGGACCTGTCAATTTTTGTCACTATTTCTGTGATTTTGTCACTAAATTCACTTTTTTTGACGTTTTGGACCTAATTTTTTTGGTGAACAGATCCCATGCCAGTTACAGTCAGATCCCATGCCGCCACCCCTAGAGAGCACTTGAATTGACAGTTATTGGCAAAAGATCCTGGAACTGAAGACACCATCTGGTGAAACCAAATATCAGGCCTTAGGTCGGATCATCCCGGCAGCTCTGTTGCTCTGTCATGGAAGTGTAGGCGTAGAGAGAGGATTTTCTCGGTCAGCTCTGCTGATGACTAGCCTTCAAGCATGTACAGAAGAGTGGACACTGAATGCTAAGACTTTTGTTGCGGATGCGCTCTGCAACTATGAGAACAGACCTGAGCATAATATAGTGGACCTAGAGTCAGGCATTGTATGAAAAAAAGAGATGGTCAAGCAGAAGAAGTAAATAGGCAATACCCTTCTGAGAGAGGCAAGGGAACAGTTGAAGAAAGCTGTGGGAGAGAAGGACTTCCCGAACATTGGTCTTGCTCAAAGTATGCTGGAAGCAGCATTAAAAGCTTGCTCCAAAGAAAGGGCAGATGAGGCTGAATTGGTTGAAGTAATTGTTCTGAAGAGGAAATCTGAACTAATTGATCGCCTTTCAAAAAAGTCAATGAAGTAATGACATAATATCCAGTGATTGCTTATACTAAGCCGTGGCGGATGCTTGTTTTTCAATAACTGAAGTTTTTTCTTTATTGAAGTTCAGTTTTTGCTCCTAGTACCATAATCAAAGTCGTACATTTATTGAAGCTATCGTTTTGGGTAAGTAAATCAAATCAGTTGAAGGAAAAAAAATAAGGATTTCAGCCTTTCTGTCCATAACTTCTCAGCCTCTCATAGGCCAGTGAGGATCTTACGGTAGTAATCAGGATCCTTGTAATCCATCTGATTGCTTCTGAGTAGTCACTTATTTGGTGTCCTCAAGCAACTAAAGTCACTTTTTTCGCGCGCCTCATCGTGGCTGACCCCTGAAAGTTCTAGTACCCTTTTTAAGTGACCAAAAAAAATGAAGGGCAACTAGGCCCCCTCCCACGCTCATTTTTTACCCAAAGTCACCCAATCAAAATTTTGAGATAGCCTTTTTGTTCATCATGGTCGAAAAATACATTAGCTATATCTTTGAGGATGACTTAATTCTCCACAGTCCCTGGGGGAAGGTTTGCAAGTGATGAACTTTGCCCAATGTTCACAAATAGGATTGGTTATTGGGAAGTAGGCTATACAGAAGTTTTCAGGGGGATTATTTCTGGTAGTTTGGGGGGGGGGTTGGAGGCTACATGGGAGGATCTTTCCATGGAGGAAGGGACATTGCTATGAAGGTGGTGCTGGATTTCCCAGCATTATTTAAAAAAATTATCAGAAATTAAATTAAAAAAAATCAACTGAAAGTAAGAAGCAACATCAAAACTTGAAGCAAACAGAAATTAATATGTATATGAGGATGTTTGCCCCCTAGTCATCACCTTGCTCTTTATGCTAAAGTTTTTTTGTACTTTCATCAGAGCTATTTATTCTAATTAAAAGTGTTTGTGATTAAGGGGTCATTCTTAAAGAATTGGAACAACATTTGAACTTTAGAGTAAAGAGCAAGGTATTGGCTAGGGGGCAAACCCCCTAATATACTTAATAAAAATATACAAATATAGAAGTTTGTTATGTAAGTTAATTCATAAGTTACATCAGATCAATATTTCAAGAAAGCCATTTAGCCAAAAGAAAAAGTAAAATTAATATGCAAATTTTGTTTTAATTATTCATGTATGGTGAGCCAAAATCAAGGCTGCATTAATTCAAAAATGTTCAGAAATTAAATTTTAAAAAACAACTTTTTTTAACTGGAAGTAAGGAGCAACATTAAACTTAAAACAAACAGAAACTATTTCGTATATCAAAGGGGCTGTCCCCTCCTCAAGGTCTTGCTCTTTATGCTAAAGTTTGACTCTGTTTCACAACTTTATTTTTTTTAAACAATAAAAAAAACTTTAGCGTAAAGAGCGAGGCATTGAGGAGGCGACAGCCCCTTCACATACCGAATAATTTCTGTTCATTTTAAGTTTTAATGCTGCTCCTTACTTTCAGTTAAAAAATCTTGTTTTTTTTATTTAATCTGAGTCAGGATCAGAAAAACTCTGTGAATCATTAATTTTATCAGCCAATGGATCATCAAAGACTTCCTTGCTATCACTCTTACATTTCTGAGTTGACCAAAGATCTTCTCTGACCTGTTTTTGCTGGCTCAACAAGTTTTGTCCCAGTCTTCTTAACCCCCTTTAATAGTCTCTTTCTTGCATTTTCTTCCAGTCTAATTTTTTCAGGGATGTCAGTAGCTATGAGGCTGCAACCCTTTTCTTGCCCTTTTCAAGTGATCTCTTGTGGTTCTGCTTTTGAATAACCAAATACTTCTTAAGGGCTGTGGACAAAACTAACAAAACTGTTGCCTTCCAATTACTTTCAACTATTAAAAAGGGCACTAGCCATTCCAATTTCCAATCCAATGAGCCCTTTTCGAAGTTTCTACAACAAATCCTTTGATACAAAGTCCCTTCCGAATAACCATACCAGTCTTCAGGATTATTTGTTTGAATAGCAGTTCTTAGCAGCCTTTGGGTTAGTTTTGTTCTTTGACTTAATTCCGAAGTCCACCAGTTGTTGGCTTGCTCCCCCTTTTCGACAAGTTTTGGATGGGTTGCTTGTTTAAATGCACTGTTCATTTCTTCTTTGAGTTTCTGCCTCTTAGCCTAGATCCTCTTCAGTTATTCCAGGGCTGGGAGGCAGATTGACAAGTATTTTGGCTAAAACCTGGTCATAGGTGTGCCAATTTGTTCTCTTTATATCCCTAAGAAGTCTACTTTGTTATTGGGATATATCTTTTTTGAATCTTATTATTCAATGGTCTGAGAATGATGGAAGATTGCTCACATGCCAATCATTTATCAGTCTCTCACGTTGTGAAGAAATAAATGTTAGATCCAAAACCTCTCTTCTTTCTCATGTTATGAAAGTAGGGCTTGAGCTTCAATTGCACCAAGCAAGGCCTTCCCCTGCCAGGTAATCGTACACTACAGAAAAAACTGTCGGCCAATCACAAACAGGGGGTTGTTTAGTTTTGGCAATTGGCTCACAACTGAAAAACGGGATGTTATAATTTATACGGCTAATGCTGATGAAACGGCCACAACTTTTCATGAAAAACTTCTCGGCAAGTACCATTTCTATTTTCCTGAAAAAGTTAAGAAACGTTTTTCAGCAGATCGTCCATACGTTACAAAAGAAATCGAAGCACTAAGCAGGAAAATTAGACAACTTTTCAGGAACAAAAACATAAGGAAGCTACTACCCTGAAGAATAAAATCAGAGGAATGACCCGCCAGGCAGCAGCGTTGTACTACCAAAAGGAAGTATCTCATTTATTGGATTCTAAGCCTGGACAGTGGTACAAAAGGATAAAGCAAATGACAGGTAAAACGCAGACTGGCCTGAATTTTGGCTGTGATGAGCTGGACAAAGAAACTGCAGATCGCCTAAACAATAACCTGGCCGTGATTGTTCAGTAACTAAACTTGCAGGATTTTCTACTTCCATCTCCAGATCTTATAGGTTTCCCAACCATCACAGAATCCCAAGTTTGCCTCAAATTGATGAAACTGAAGAGGACCAGTATTACACCACTCGATATTCCTGTTGACCTCATTAAGGTTTTTCCTGAATTTTTGGGTGCTCTGTATATTCAAGAAGATTACAAGGTTAGGCCAGTATCTGCAAAATTGGAAAAAGGGATTCATAATCCCTATCCCCTCCTCAACATCTTGCTCAGTCTCTTTTTGGCATTTGACCTGTAAACATCTATGCTGGGTTAAATTTGTAAAACCCGTTTCGGAAGTTATTATAATCCCAATTTCAGTCATTTACCAGTTTCGAGCTATATTATCTGGATTTTTTGTTTCACTATTATGTCGGCCCATGATATCCACATGACCAGAGTGCAGACTTTGTGCCGCTAGTGGAACAGTGCAGTGCAGTCGGTGTCAACAGTGGTTTCATCCAAAGTTTGCAGGCATTTCTATTGAGGAGAGAAAACAATGTGGTGAGTAAAGTCCCCCCGTTCTTTGAATGATGACCCTGAACCACCTTTAACACCACTTTCTCTACCCCCTGGCTGTAAACCACGCTCTACACCCAAGTCTGTCACAAAACCTACAACCCCAAAACCAATTTCAAAAAATCAAGCTTCCCAAGTCCCCACTTATGTTGACTGTGTTAAACATATCAAACAGCTGGCTGATCTCCGAGCTAAATACAATTCTCAGTTAGAGAAAAATTCAGACCATGAAGTAGCCCTACAAGATTTGAAAAAACAAGTTGACATATTTCTCAATGACCAAAAAATTGGTAACGATATACTCCATGAACATGATGTGGAAATTAAAAAATTAAGTGACAATATCAACTCCCACAATTCCCACCGCCTTCTTATGGATGATGAACTTTACAATCTAGAAAACAATCAAGTAATCCTTAAATCAAAAATCACCAAATTACAAGAGGACATAAAAAATAACGAAGCAATTATTACTACACTAGGGGATCAATTATCAGAGTTCAGCAAATATAGCATTAATTGCAAAATGTCCCACGAGAGCATATAAATACCTACGTGTAGTATTACTGCTGATGACGTCCTCGAGTTCGTGAATAGTCCTGTGCCTTCCGGTTTTTTACATAAATTATCAGGTGTTAATGAACTAAACGAAAGGATTAACAAGATTATGGAGAAGTCATTATCAGTCGATGACATTGTTATTATTTTTGAAAATATTACGAAAGTGATGGATAAAAAGGAAATAAATGTATAAATAAGTAGAAAGGAAAATGTGATCTGCAATCATTTTGATAGTGGTTTCTGCAAGTTTTGCAAACAATGCAAGTAGTAGGGAGCCCTCCATGATTACAGGACGAACATAATTTATGCAAGATCATACGGTTATTTCTAAGCCAATCAGAGGGGTAGAAATACTGTACAAAGTGACATCACTTGACCTCCAATGAATTTACCATGAATTTATGTAACAGGATGTTGTTGAAATCAACCTACATATTATCTGTTATGACACAATTCCACCTTGGGACATTGTTTATATTGTTAGTGTTTCAAACCTAAACTTAAATTTACGTAATATGATGATGTGTAATTGATACAGACAATGAATTACGTTGAACTTATAGAGCTTCGATTGTGTAAGAATTCATGACAGAAAAATAGGCTTCAAGGGAATTTAAATGTATCAGTGCACAGTTGCCAGAACAAAGGAATCGTCAGAGATTAATTGACATTTTAGGGGATTATTTGGGCGAAACAGTTTGAGACATTTTAGAGGATGATTTGGGTGAAACAGAGTGAGACATGTCAGTTGAATTAGCTTTACTTCATGGCTGTGTTCTGTATAATACACATGTAGCAAAAAAAATATTGTTTAGCATTGGAGTATGCTAAAAAGTTGAAGTAATAGAGTCGTAGGCGCCAAGAAAAGATCACGTGACATGACCTAGCTTTGCTTCTCGGCTATGGTCTTTATAATAGCCAAGTACACAATATGGGATGTGGGCGATATAAAATATTGTTTGGCTATGAAGTATGCAAAAAATTTGAAAGTAATAGAGCCATCAGTGTCAAGATAACCTTGTGACTTGACCTAGCTTTACTTCTCGACTGTGTTCTGTATAATGCTCAAGTACCATTTAAGCAGTGTTGTCAATATAAAATATGTTTCAGCATTCTAGTATACTAAAAAAATTAATACTAATACAGATGTAGATGACAAGAAAAGAATTTTAATAAAGAAATTCAGAACAATCCTTAGAAATCCTTAGAAATCAACTAGTGAGACGATTATGGGTATGAACCATCAAGGATCGTAAGCACCAATGACCCTAACCATCAAGGACCTAAACCTCCAAGGGATCCCCCCTCCCCAACCACCAAGGGGTCTCCCCTCCAACTCTTTGAGAACACCCCCCAATTTTCAATATAGAGGCCCATTAAGAGTTATAAATGTGTAAGAAAAAATTTATCAGAACGTCATATCAGACCTCATCTTTCGGGACTTAGATAAGCGAACGCTTTGAACATTCAATTCTGACACTTTTTTGATCAATATTATCAAATATATCATTTAGAATGATATCTTTTAAAAGTCTCCCATGGCCTAAAATGTTTCCTCATAATAACTTTTCTATTTACTAACCTTAGGCACTTCCACTGTTCATGCAAACATCCAGCAATAAAATCAATATTAAAAAAGAAATTACCACCACTATAAAAATTAAAACACTTCGAAATATCGATTTTCAAGCACATTTTCTGATCGACTAATTTAAAGCGGTTAGTTACAGTTTGAAAGTCGTTTACGAAATTTTGAATTGTTCTTTGCTCCTAGCGCAAACTAGACACAGAAATTAAGTTTCAGGTGAATCTACAGAGTTTAAACTTTGTTCATTTTAAGCCTTTTTTCATATTTTTTTTTATTTTTGCAGGTCGAGTTCAGAAGGACATTTGAGGCTAAGCTTTATTTTTAAGATGAGTTTGAAAAAAAAAATAGAGTTATTAATTGAAATGAAGGCAGATAGTTTGTCACTGAGCCAAAAGAAGAAAGTTTATCGGAAGGGGAAAGTCAGCGTAGGGATGTTAAAAAATGGGGTGTCACCTACAGGTTCAATATACGTTTCATCTTTTCAATCAGTTTCATAAAATAATTCATCATGTTATCTCTCTCGATGCGAATAATTGTTCAAGCGTAAATTTTCTGTAAACATACTTCTACATTGGGTACATTTATGCATCTCATCCAGAATTGATTGCATTATTAGCGGTATATAATAATGATAAAAAGTTATATCATTTTCATAGGGGTGAAACAAAGCTCAATAATGTCCGTATTTTTAATTGGATATTATTGGGGGGTGGGGGATGATTCAAGGGCCCATTGGGTACATTTTTGCATCTTGTCCAGAAATGATATAAGATTATATCATTTTCATAGGGGTGAAACAAAACTCAGTAATATTCTTGTTCTTAATTGGATTGTATGAAGGGGATAAAAGAGTTAAAAGTGCGTACCAGCTAAGGTAAGTCTGAGAGGATGATAAGTCTTAGGCAACTTGCCATAAATGTTAGAATAGCATCACTGGTATCAATCTATGGAAACGGTTAGCAATGTCAAGAAGATTTTGTGACTTAACTCGGCTTTACTCCTTAGGTGACTTATGAAAACTTTAATATTTTTAGGGAGGGGGAGATAATTCAAGGACTTATTGGGATAGATTCTTATGCCATTCTTTTTAAAAATTAGCTAGTGTATTTTTTGGGGCGGTGGGGAATGACCCAAGGGCTCATTGGGTGCGAGTTGGGGATGGGATCCTCCCACACAAACAGAATAATGTGATCGCGGGGCAACACTTGGATTTTTTTTGTATTGTTTTTTCCTCTGTGCGAGTTGGGGATGGGATCCTCCCACACAAATAGAATATTGTGGTTGCGGAGCAACACAGTGATTTTTTGCATTGTTTTTTTTCCTGTGTTAATAGTTTAATATAAACTTTCAAGTACCACTTCATAGTAAGATTCAAGGGTTGAGTTGGGCTGAGACCCTCCCACACAAATAGGATAATTTGTTTGCGAGGACAAAACTTTGATTTATGTCATGTTTTTTCGCTTTGTCGATAATTTTAGTTTAATATAAACTTTCTAGTACCCCTTCATAGTAAGATTCGGGGGTTGAGTTGGAGTAAGATACTCCCACCCCGACTTATTGTTTACCGTTAAAACACCATGGACAGTGAAAATAAAATCTGTTGTTCGAATGGGTTAATGTGATGTTTGAATTGAGTATGCTAATGGGTTATTGAATTGGCCTTTAGGTATCCTTGGAAAAGTAACATTGCCTTTTAGGTTACCCCCTCCCTTCAACTTTTTCTCAAAATGACATTAAATATGCTTACGGCTGTACCAATCATACGCTCTGCTTCCTGATAGACACGACGCGGTTTTCCCTGTGGTACTCTATGGCCGATTATCGACACCACACGCCTGTACCATTTAAAAACTAAAGTTAAATCAAACAACAACATAGCAGATTATAACACGGATCAAAGTGTAGAGTTAGAAATATCTTTTTATTGTGAGTGTGCTATTTGTAATGGCCACTGGCCACTATCATGACTTCAGTAATTCGTATGAGAGTAATGCAGCAAATTTAGAAATCATGGAAAATGAAATAGAAAAGGACAATCTGCATGAAATGAGAAGAAGAATCTTTGATGAAACGGGGAGAAAAGGGGTAGGCTCATCTGTTTCTGCAGTGGAAGAGAGTGACCATTATCACAAGAAACAATATAAACAATGGATATCCTCTCCCTTACAAGGAAGATCAGGAGCACAAGGAAGCTCTCACAGAAAGAGGTTCGAAATAGCAGAAAAGAAAGATATAAAGAAGAGACAAAGATAAGATGGATATATCTACAGAGGGAACTATCAAGAGGGAACACGATGAATTATTTTATGACGTAGATTCAGAATGTCTAAAAATGTTCAACAATGTTAATAATGTATGAAATATGTTTTTATATTAATATTCCACATATCATTACTTCATTAAAAATAAACTATAAATTACTTTGTTATATTTCCATTATTTTTAGAGTACGCTAGCACCTCAAACGCTTAGAATATCTATTAAAAAGTTGGAGATATACGATATTAACGAAAATGTAATTTTTTACAAGCTAAGTTACGTAACAATTTCCATGTTTCATTCGCATGTAATAGACACCGAGAGTTTTATGACTGCCCCCCACAATGAACTCTACGGGTTTTATGACTCCTCCATACAATGAATTCAGATGGTTTTAGGACTCCTCCCCTTAGTCATAAGTTTTTCTAACCTTGAGCAAAGATACAAAAGTTTGATGAAGTACTTCTCTGCTCAAATATTACATTAATAGCTTCCAGAATGATAGGACGATATGACACAGAATTTATTGGTTTGAAAAAATCATCTTTTGGTATTATATTGAATGTGCATTTTTATTATTGTCTATGGAACTCGAAGAAATTGACTGTTATCATTGGATAGTGAACTATAATATGTTTGAGTATGATAAAAGCTTATGGAGTACTACATCACGCCGTATAAACAGACTGGGATTCTACGATAGAGTGATTACACCACATAATAAAAGTGGTCATGAACTGAAAAATGTTCAGGAAGAAGTCGGTGAAATTTGCAGCTTTTTCGGGGTTGAAGCACCATACGTAAAAGGTAACGAACCTACAGATAAAGTTTAAATTCGAAACTGTGACTCTAGAATTCCACTTTTCAATTTAGAAGAATATAAGTGTCCTAAATTTGAAGGGGCTTATCACCGTCCTGAAGAGCAGGTTAGGTTTTTCGCGCAGTGGCTGCCTAGGGACATATCTGATCGTGATAGGTGCATAAGACACGGTACAAATTATTCTATATCACGGGATCCTCGTTTTTGGATGTTTAACAGTGAACTTTAAGTATTATTATAATGTAAATATGTGTTTTTTCAAAAAAATCATTTTTAATAAGTTTAAGCAATAAATATCTTTAAGCTTAACCCGTCTTTATTCTTTAGAATAGTTCTATTCGATCAAGAACTTATGAAAAAAAATTGTAAGTAAGTAACAAACTCCTTCTTGAATTTGCCTCCTGGACACACAGCGCGGAAATTTCATCCAGAAAATTATGAGAAAATTGTAAGTAAGTAACAAACTCTTTCTTGAATTCACCACTTGGATACACAATACCGAAACTTCATTCAGGAAATTATGAAAAAAAATTGTAAGTAAGTAAAAAACTCCTTGAATTCGCTTCTTGGACAAACAACACGGAAATTTCATCCAAGAAATTATGAGAAAATTGTAAGTAAATAACAAACTCTTTCTTGAATTGACCACTTGGATACACAATACCGACAATACCGACACACAACACGGAAATTTCATCCAAGAAATTATGAGAAAATTGTAAGTAAATAACACTCTTTCTTGAATTGACCACTTGGATACACAATACCGAAATTTCACTCAAGAAATTATGAAAAAATTGTAAGTAAGTAACAAACTCTTTCTTGAATTCACCTCATGAATACACACTACAGAAATTTCATTCAAAAAATTATGAAAAAAATTGTAAGTAAGTATCAAACTCTTTCTTGAATTCGCCTCTTGGATAAAAACACGGAAATTTCATTCATGAAATTATGAAAAATTGTAATTAAGTAACAAACTCTTTCTTGAATTCAGCAGTTGGATACACAATACCGAAATTTTATTCAAGAAATTATGAAAGAATTGTAAGTTAGTAACCAACTGTTACTTGAATTCACCTCTTGGATACACAATACAGAAATTTCAATCAAGAAAATATGAAAAATTGTAAGTAAGTAACAAACTCTTTCTTGAATTCACCTCTTGTATGCACAATACAGAAATTTCATTCGAGAAATTATGAAAAAATTGTAAGTAAGTAACAAATTCTTTCTTGAATTCACCTTTTGGATGCACAATGCAGAAATTTCATTCAAGAAGTCATGGAAAATTTTAAGTAAGTAACAAACTCATTTTTGAAATCACCTCTTGGATACACAATATAGAAATTTCATTTAAGAAATTATGAAAAAATTGTAAGTAAGTAACAAACTTTATCTTGAATTCACCTCTTCGATACACAATAAGGTAACTTCATTCAAGAAATTATGAAAAATTGTAAGTAAGTATCAAAATCTTTCTTGAATTCGCCTCTTGGACACACAATGCAGAAATTTCAATAAAAAAATCATGGAAAATTTAAGTAAGTAACAAACTCATTTTTGAAATCATCTCTTGGATACACAATACAGAAATTTTATTCAAGAAATAACGAAAAATTGTAAGTAAGTAACCAACTGTTTCTTGAATTCATTTCTTGTATGCACAATACAGAAATTTCATTCGAGAAATTATGAAAAATTGTAAGTAAGTAACAAATTCTTTCTTGAATTCACCTCTTGGATGCACAATGCAGAAATTTCATTCAAGAAATCATGGAAAATTTCAAGTAAGTAACAAACTCATTTTTGAAATCACCTCTTGGATACACAATATAGAAATTTCATTCAAGAAATTATGAAAAAATTGTAAGTAAGTAACAAACTTTATCTTGAATTCACCTCTTCGATACAATAAGGTAATTTCATTCAAGAAATTATGAAAATTGTAAGTAAGTATCAAAATCTTTCTTGAATTCGCCTCTTGGACACACAATGCAGAAATTTCAATCAAAAAATCATGGAAAATTTTAAGTAAGTAACAAACTCATTTTTGAAATCATCTCTTGGATGCACAATACAGAAATTTTATTCAAGAAATAACGAAAAATTGTAAGTAAGTAAGCAACTGTTTCTTGAATTCACCTCTTGGATACACAATACAGAAAATTCAATCAAGAAACTATGCAAAAATTGTAAGTAATTAACAAACTCTTTCCTGAATTCACTTCTTGGATGCATAATACAGAAATTTCATTCGAGAAATTATGAAAAAATTGTAACTAAGTAACAAACTCGTTCTTCAATTTGCCTCTTGAATACACAGTACAGACATTTCATTCGAGAAATTATGAAAAAATTTTAAGTAAGTAACAAACTCATTCTTGAATTCACCTCTTGAATGCACAATATAGAAATTTTATTCAAGGAATTATGAAAAAGCTGTAAGTAAGTAACAAACTCTTTCTTGAATTCACCTCTTGTATGCACAATAAAGACATTTCATTCGATAAATTATGAAAAAATTGTAAGTAAGTAACCAACTGTTTCTTGAATTCACCTTTTGGATACACAATACAGAAATTTCAATCAAGAAACTATGAAAAAATTGTAAATAAGTAACAAACTCTTTCTTGAATTCACCTATTGTATGCACCATACAGGAATTTCATTCGAGAAACTATGAAAAAACTTCAAGTAACAAAGTCTTTCTTGAATTCACCTCTTGGATACACAATGCAAAAATTTTCATTCAAGAAATCATGAAAAATTTAAGTAAGTAACAAACTCTTTTCTAAATCACCCCTTGGATAGACAACACAGAAATCTCATTCAAGAAATTATGAAAAAATTGTAAGTAAGAAACAAACTTTCTTGAATTCACCTCATGGATACACAATATGGAAATTTCATTCAAGAAATTATGAAAAATTGTAAGTAAGTAACAAAATTTTTCTTGAATTCACCTGTTGGATAAACAATACAGAAATTTCATTCAAGAAATTCTGAAAAAATTGTTAGTAAAAAACAAACGCTTTCTTGAATTCACCTCATGGATACACAATATGGAAATTTCATTCAAGAAATTATGAAAAAATTGCATGTAAGTAACAAACTCTTTCTTGAATTCGACTCTTGGATACACAATACAGAAATTTCATTCAAGAAATTATGAAAAATTTTAAGTAAGTAACAAAGTCTTTCTTGAATTCGCCTTTTGGATAAACAATACAGAAAATTCTTCTCCAACTTGCTGAATCTGAAAGTGTAATTTTTATGGAGATTTTTTTACCTTTTAGGGTTAATTTACACTAGGCTACACGTAGCCTAGTGTAAATTAACCCTGAAAGGTCAAAGAATCTCCAAGAAAATTATACTTTCAGATTCAGCATGTTGGAGAAGAAATTTCTGTATTGTGTATCCAAGAGTCAAATTCAAGAAAGAGTTTGTTACTTACTTACAATTTTTTCATAATTTCTTGAATGAAGTTTCTGTATTGTGTATCCAAGAGGTGAATTGAAGAAAGTGTTTGTTACTTACTTACAATTTTTCTTAAGTTATTGAATGAAATTTCTGTATTGTGTATCCAAGAGGTGAATTCAAGTAAGAGTTTGTTACTTACTTACAATTTTTTCATAATTTATTGAATGAAATTTCTGTATTGTGTATCCAAAAGGTGAATTCAAAAAGAGTTTGTTACTTACTTACAATTTTTTCATAATTTGTCGAATGAAATTTCTGTATTGTGTATCCAAGAGGTGAATTAAAGAAGGATTTTGTTACTTACTTACAATTTTTCTTAATTTCTTAAAAGAATTTTCCATATTGTGTATACAAGAGGAGAATTCAAGAAAGAGATTGTTATTTACTTACATTCTTCATATTTTCTTGAATGAAATTTCTGTATTGTTTATCCAAGAGGTGAATTCAAGAAAAAATTTGTTACTTATAATTTTTCATAATTTTTTGAATGAAATTTCCATATTGTGTATCCATGAGGTGAATTCAAGAAAGAGATTGTTTCTTAATTACAATTTTTTCAGAATTTCTTGAATGAAATTTCTGTATTGTTTATCCAAGAGGTGAGTTCAAGAAAAAGTTTGTTACTTACTTACAATTTTTCATAATTTCTTGAATGAAATTTCCATATTTTGTATCCATGAGGTGAATTCAAGAAAGAGTTTGTCTCTTGCTTACAATTTTTTCATAATTTCTCGAATGAAATTTCTGTATTGTGTATCCAAGAGGTGAATTCAAAAAGAGTTTGTTACTTACTTAAATTTTTCATGATTTTTTTAATGAAATTTCTGCATTGTGTATCCAAGAGGTGAATTAAAGAAGGTGTTTGTTACTTACTTACAATTTTTCATAATTTCTTGAATGAAATTTCAGTATTGTGTATACAAGAGGTGAATTCAAGAAAGAGTTTGTTACTTACTTACAATTGTTCATAGTTTCTTGAATGAAATTTCTATATTGTTTATCCAAGCGGTGAATTCAAGAAAGAATTTGTTACTTACTTACAATTTTTCATAATTTCCTGAAAGAAATTTCCATATTTTGTATCCATGAGGTGAATTCAAGAAAGTTTTTTTCTTACTTACAATTTTTTCATAATTTCTTGAATGAAACTTCTGTATTGTGCATCCAAGAGGTGAATTCAAAAGAGTTTGTTACTTACTTAGATTTTTTTCATAATTTCTGGAATCAAATTTCTGTATTTTGTATCCAAGAGGTGAATTCAAAAAGTTTGTTACTTACTTAAATTTTTCATGAATATTTGAATGAAATTTCTGCATTGTGTATCCAAGAGGTGAATTAAAGAAGGTGTTTGTTGCTTACTTACAATTTTTCATAATTTCTTGAATGAAATTTCAATATTGTGTATACAAGAGGTGAATTCAAGAAAGACTTTGTTACTTACTTACAATTTTTCATAATTTCTTGAATGAAATTTCTGTATTGTTCATCCAAGAGGTGAATTCAAGAAAGAGTTTGTTACTTACTTAAATTTTTCATAATTTCTTTAATGAAATTTCCATATTGTGTATCCATGAGGTGAATTCAAGAAAGAGTGTTTTTCTTACTTACAATTTTTTCATTCTTTCTTGAATGAAATTTCTGTATTATGTATCCAATAGGTGAATTCAAAAAGAGTTTGGTACTTACTTACAATTTTTCATAATTTCTTGAATGAAATTTCTGTATTGTGTATCCAAGAGGTGAATTCAAAAAAGAGTTTGTTACTTACTTACAATTTTCTCATAATTTCATGAATGAAATTTCTGTATTGTGTATCCAAGAGGTGAATTCAAGAAAGAGTTTGTTACTTACTTGCAGTTTTTTTCATAATTTCTCGAATGAAATTTCTGTATTGTGCATACAAGAGGTGAATTCAAGAAAGAGTTTGTTTCTTACTTACAATTTTTTCATAGTTTCTTGATTGAAATCTCTTTTGTGTATCCAAGAGGTGAATTCAAGAAACAGTTGGTTACTTACTTGAAATTTTGTTCATAATTTCTCGAATGAAATGTCTTTATTGTGCATACAAGAGGTGAATTCAAGAAACAGTTTGTTACTTACTTACAGTTTTTTCATAATTCCTTGAATAAAATTTCTATACTGTGTATTCAAGAGGTGAATTCAAGAAAGAGTTTGTTCCTTACTTTCAACTTTTTCATAATTTCTCGAATGAAATGTCTGTATTGTGTATCCAAGAGGCGAATTCAAGAACGAGGTTGTTACTTACAATTTTTCATCATTTCTCGAATAAAATTTCTGTATTGTGCATCTAAGAGGTGAATTCAGGAAAGAGTTTGTTACTTACTTACAATTTTTTCATAGTTTCTTGACTGAAATTTATGTATTGTGTATCCAAAAGGTGAATTCAAGAAACAGTTGGTTACTTACAATTTTTCGTTATTTCTTGAATAAAATTTCTGTATTATGTATCCAAGAGGTGAATTCAAGAAAAAGTTTTATACTTACTTACAATTTTTCATAATTTCTTGAATGAAATTACCTTATTATGTATCCAAGAGGTGAATTCAAGAAAGATTTTGTTGCTTACAATTTTTTCATAATTTCTTGAATGAAATTTCTGTATTGTGTATCCATGAGGTAAATTCAGAAATGAGGTTGTTACTTACTTACGATTTTTCATGATTTCTTGAAGGAAATTTCTGCATTGTGTATCCAAAAGGTAAATTCAAGAAAGAGTTTGTTACTTACTTACAATTTTTTCATAATTTCTTGAATGAAATTTCTGTATTGTGCATACAAGAGGTGAATTCAAGAAAGAGTTTGTTACTTACTTACAATTTTTCATAGTTTCTTGATTGAAATTTCTGTATTGTGTATCCAAGAGGTGAGTTCAAGAAACAGTTAGTTACTTACTTAAATAATTTCTAATTAAAATAATACTTAACATTCACTGTCAAACATCCACAAACGAAGATCCCATGATACAACCCCTTCAAATTTAGGACACTTAATTTCTTCTAAATTGAAAAGTGGAATCCTAGGGTCACAGTTTCGAATTAAAACTTTATTTTTAGGTACGTTACCCTTTACGTATAATGCTACAACCCCGAAAAGCTGCAAATTGCACTGACTTCTTCCTGAACATTTCTCAGTTCATGACCACTTTTATTATGTAGTGCAATCACTGTATCGTAGAATCCCAGTCTGTTTATACGGTGTTATGCAGTACTCCATAAGCTTTTACCATACTTAAACATATTAAGGTTCACTATCCAATGATAACAGTCAATTTCTTCGAGGTCCATAGACAATAATAAAAATGCACATTCAAATATAATGCCACAAGATGATTTTTTTAAACTAGTATATTTTGTGTCATATAGTCCTATTATTCTGGAAGCTATTAATGTAATATTTGAGCAGAGAAGTCCCAAACCATTTGAATTCATTTTGCGGAGGAGTCAACCCGTAGAATTCATTGTGGAGAGGAGTCATAAAAATCTCGGTGTCTATTGCATGCAAATGAAACATGGAAATTGTTACGTAATTTAGCTGTTAAAATATTACATGTTTGTTAATATCATACATCTCCAACTTTTTAATAGATATTCTAAGCGTTTGAGGTGCTAGCGAACTCTAAAAAATGGAAATATAACAAAGTAATGTATAGTATATTTTTATTGAAGTAATGACATGTAGAATATTAATATAAAAATATGTTTCATACATTATTATACATTATTAACATTGTTGAACAACTTTAGACATTCTGAATCTACATCATAACATAATTCATCGTGTTCTCTCTTGATAGTGCCCTCTGTAGAGATATCCATCTTGTTTTTGTCTCTTCTTTTTATCTTTCGTTTCTGCTATATCGAACCTCCTTTTGTGAGAGCTTCCTTGTGCTTCTGATCTTCCTTGTAATGGAGAGGATGTCCATTGTTTGTATTGTTTCTTGTGAATGATTGGTGCAGCCGCAAGTATATTTCATGTCATTTTGAGAAAAAGTTGAAAGGAGGGGGTAACCTAAAGGGCAATGTTACTTTTCCAAGAATACCTAAAAGCCAATTCAATAACCC
>JAQQPU010011505.1:0-17614 GCA_029168905.1 Artemia sp. Kazakhstan ARC1039 | reverse complement strand
TTGTGCGCTTGAAACACAGAAGGGTCCCCCTCCCCCAACTTTATGCCACCCCTACATTTTTTTGAACTTTTTTATTTTTTTGAACATGGTATCTTTTCAACTTTTTTTTACATGTCTTCGAATGAACAAGTACACAATATGGGATTATGTGAGACGATTATGGATTTGAACATCAAGGACAGGAACCATCAATGACCTTAGCCATCAAGGACCTCAACCTCAAAGGTCCCCAACCCCAGCTCCCATGGGCCCCCCGTCCACCCAACTTTTTTGACCCCCCCCCATTTTTTTACACTTTTTTGGAAGTTTCTTTTTTAACTTTTTTTTTATATGTTTTTAACCTAATATTTTTTTCAACTCTTTTTTACATATCTTAAACTGACATGAAATATGCTTACGGCTCTACCAATCGTACTCTATGCTTGCTCATAAACACGATGCGGCTTTCCCACTGGTACTCTATGGCCCGTTATCGACACTACCTACTTTATTGCATGTGTTAAATCAGTATTTTTTACGCAGTGGAACGATAAAGACATAGTTCATATCTTTAAAAAAGTGAACATGAAGCATTTTAAGAAAGTGTGTTCACATGTTAATGTCATTGTAGCATTGAATGCTGGCATGGAGAGGTATTAGAACCATGTAACAAGTACAAGTGGTAGCACTATTGGAAATGTATACGCGCATTGTCATGCCAGTAAGGGATTAAATTTCTTTGGAGCACCAAAAAAAATTCAACTCTTATGATTGTGGATATGCGATATTGAGATCTCTGGAGATAATCGCACTCAAAGAAAATGCCAACATAAAAATAATAGTTGATGAAGAGGGGCATCTTCTTGCTAGTGCTTCTGATAACATGTTACCCAGTGTTAGACCCTATCTTCAGCTTTCGGGTATTAGCATTCAAATGAAAGCAAAGAGGAAAAGAAATATAAACCATATCTTGTCTAAGTGCCGGAAATGTTGCCTGTGTAAAAATAATGTGGTAAAAGACAGTGAAATTGCCAGAAAAATAAAATGGCAGAAAATATCAATAAGGAACATAAAGATGAATCGATGAAAAACAAAGTGCCAGCAAACGCTAATACCACTATTGATCATATAATCAATGAACCTAATAATACCAAAGACGAAACCCATATTGAACATTTAGGTGACACACCAGTAGAAATGTGTTCACATGTTAGTGTTATTGTAGCATTGAATGCTGACAAGGAGAAGTATTTGAACTATGAAACAAGTACAAGTGGTAGCACTATCAGAAACGTATGCTTGCGTTGTCATGACACTAAGGAATTAAATTTCTTTGGAGTACCAACAAAATTCAATTATACAAATGGTGGATATGCGAAAGTATCATTTCCAGAGAAGTTAGTACTCAAAGAGAATTTCAACATAAAAATAATAGTCTGATGAAGAGGGATATCTTCTTGCTAGTGCTATAGGTAAGATGTTACCTATTGATAGAACCTATCTTCATCTTTCGGGTATTAGCATTCAAATGAAAAAAAAGAGGAAAAGAAAGGCCTACTCTTCTACTAATATCATAAACTATATCTTGTCTATGTGCAGGAACTGTTACCTATGTTAAAATAATGTTGTACTAGACAGTGAAATTTCCAGAAAATTAAAAGGGCAATGGCAGAAAAAATCACTAAGGAATATAAAGATGAATCGATGAAAAACAAAGTGCCAGCAAACGTCATTACTACTATTGATCATATAGTCAATGAACCTAATAATACCAAACACGAAACGCATATTGAAGCTGTCGATGACACACCAGTAAGTATTGTGTATGACTCAAAATGGAATAATGATTATTCTACTGATTACGAGCTAAGAAAAGACAATAACTACATTATCAAGAGAGAACATGGTGAACTATTTTATGGAACAGATTCAAAATGAACAAAGTTGCTCATTGTTATTAATAATATATCATAATTAATTTTTTGTATTAATATTCTACATGACATTATTTCATTAAACATATACTATGTATTACATTGTTATGTGTTCATTATTTTTAGGATATGCTAGAACTTCAAATGTTAAGAATATCCACTAAAACATCGGAGATGTAAGAAAAGGAATTTGCATACATCTATTGTCAGACACATGGGATAACATTGACAAAATCTAAGTGTCAGTGAATAAATTCTTTATCAACATCCTTTGTCGGATACGTTGGATAACATTGTCAAAATCTAAGTATCAGATTGAATAAATTCTTTATCAACATCCTTTCTCGGATACATCGGATGATATTTTCAAAATCTATGTAGTAGAGTGGATAAATTCTTTATCAACATCCTTTTGCCGGATACATGGGATAACATTGACAAAATCTAAGTATCAGAGTGAATAAAATTGAGAAAATCTAAGCATCAGAATAAATAAATTCTTTATCATTATCATTTGACAGATACGTTTCAAAGTGTCAGAGTGATTTAATTCTTTATCAACATCTAATGTCAGATACATGGGATAACATTGACAAAATCTAAGTATCAGAGTGAATAAAATTGAGAAAATCTAAACATCAGAATAAATAAATTTTTTATCAATATCATTTGACAGATACTTTTGATAGTCTCAGGGTGATTAAATTTGCTATCAACATCTATTGTCAGATACATAGGATAACATTGACAAAACCTAAGCATCAGAGTGAATAAAATTGAGAAAATCTAAGCATCAGAATAAACGAATTCTTTATCAATGTCCTTTGACAGATACGTTTGTTAGTGTCAGAGTGAATAAATTCTTTATCAATGTCATTTGCCAGATATCATTGATAAAATTGAGAAAATCTAAATATCGGAGTGAATAAAATTTTTATCATCATCCGTTGTTGGATATGTCATTATGAAAAATTGTAAGTAAGTAACAAACTCTTTTTTGAATTCACCTCTTGGATACACAATACAGACATTTCATTCAAGAAATTATAAAAAAAAATGTAAGTAAGTAAAAAACTCATTCTTGAATTCGCCTCCTGGTTACACAATACAGAAGTTTCATTCATGTAATTATGAAAAATTGTAAGTAAGTACCAAATGCCAAAATTTCGATACACAATACGAAATTTCATTCCAGAAACCATGAGAAAATTGTAAGTAGGTAACAAACTCTATTGAATTCACCTCAGGAATACACAATGCAAAAGTTTGTTTCAAGAAATTATGAAAAATAGTAAGTAAGTAACAAGCTCGTTCTTGAATTCACCTCTTGGATACACAAGACAGAAATTTCATTCAAGTAATTATGAAAAAATTGTAAGTAAGTAACGGACTCTTTCTTAAATTCACCTCTTAGATACAAAATATGGAAATTTCATTCAAAAAATTATGAAAAAATTGTAAGTAAGTAACAAACTCTTTCTTGAATTCGCCTCCTGGATAAACAATACAGAAATTTCTTTCATGTAATTATGAAAAAATTGTAACTATCAAAATGCGGAAATTTCGATACACAATAAGGGAATTTCATTCAAGAAATTATGAAAAATTGTAAGTAGGTAACAAATTCTTTATTGAATTTACCACCTGAATACACAATGCAGAAATGTTTTTCAAGAAATTATGAAAAAATTGTTAGTAAGTAACAAGTTCGTTACTGAATTCACCTCTTGGATACACAATATGGAAATGTCATTCAAGAAATTATGAAAAAACTGTAAGTAAGTAACAAACTCTTTCTTGAATTCACCTCTTGGATACACAATACAGACATTTCATTCACGAAATTATGAAAAAATTGTAAGTAGCTAACAAACTCTTTCTTGAGTTCACCTCTTGAATACACAATACAGAAGTTTCGTTCAAGAAATTATGAAAAATTCTAAGTAATCACCAAACTCTTTCTTGAATTCGTCGCAGGGATACACAATACAGAACTTTCATTTGAGAAATTATGAAAAATTGTAAGTAAGAACCAAAATGCAGAAATCTCATTCAAGAAGTTATGAAAAAATTGTAAATAAGTAACAAACTCTTTCTTGAATTCACCTGTTGGATACACAATATAGACATTTCATTCATGAAGTTATGAAAAAATTGTGAATAGATAACAAACTCTTTCTTGAATTCACCTCTTGAATACACAATACACAAATTTCGTTCAAGAAACTATGAAGAAATTGTAGGTAAGTACCAAACTCATTCTTGAATTCGCCTCATGGATACACAATACAGAAATTTCATTCATGTAATTATGAAAAATTGTAAGCAAGTACCAAATGTCAAAATTTCGATACACAATACGAAATTTCATTCAAGAAACTATGAAAAAATTGTAAGTAGGTAACAAACTCTATTGAATTCACCTCAGGAATACACAATACAGAAGTTTCTTTCAAGAAATTATGAAAAATAGTAAGTAAGTAACAAGCTCGTTCTTGAATTCACCTCTTGGATACACAATACAGAAATTTCATTCAAGAAATTATGAAAAAATTGTAAGTAAGTAACGGACTCTTTCTTAAATTCACCTCTTAGATACACAATATGGAAATTTCATTCAAGAAATTATGAAAAAATTGTAAGTAAGTAACAAACTCTTTCTTGAATTCGCCACCTGAATACACAATGCAGAAATGTTTTTCAAGAAATTATGAAAAAATTGTTAGTAAGTAACAAGTTCGTTACTGAATTCACCTCTTGGATACACAATATGGAAATCTCATTCAAGAAATTATGAAAAAAACTGTAAGTAAGTAACAAACTCTTTCTTGAATTCACCTCTTGGATACACAATACAGACATTTCATTCATGAAATTATGAAAAAATTGTAAGTAGCAAACAAACTCTTTCTTGGGTTCACCTCTTGAATACACAATACAGAAGTTTCGTTCAAGAAATTATGAAAAGTTGTAAGTAATCACCAAACTCTTTCTTGAATTCGTCGCAGGGATACACAATACAGAACTTTCATTCGAGAAATTATGATAAATTGTAAGTAAGAACCAAAATGCAGAAATCTCATTCAAGAAATTATGAAAAAATTGTAAATAAGTAACAAACTCTTTCTTGAATTCACCTCTTGGATACACAATATAGACATATCATTCATGAAGTTATGAAAAAATTCTGAATAGATAACAAACTCTTTCTTGAATTCACCTCTTGAATACACAATACAGAAATTTCGTTCAAGAAACTATGAAGAAATTGTAGGTAAGTACCAAACTCTTTCTTGAATTCGCCTCATGGATACACAATACAAAAATTTCATTCGAGAAATTATAAAAATTGTAAGTAAGAACCAAATGCAGAAATCTCATTCAGTAAATTATGAAAAAATTGTAAGTAAGTAACAAACTCCTTTTGAATTCACCTCTTGAATACACAATACAGAAATTTCATTCATAAAACGATGAAAAAAATTGTAAGTAAGTAAGTAACAAACTCTTAAAGTGGCACGCCACTCTAAGTGAATCTAAATTAACCCAACTTTTTGCATGTCCCCCTCACTATAACTGTGTGTCTAAGATGGTGTGCTACGATCTATAACCACTCTAACCTAAATTCAACAGACATTTTTTTTCATAATTTCTTGAATGAAATTTCTGTATTGTGTATCCAAGAGGTGAATTTAAGAAAGAGTTTGTTACTTACTTACTTACAATTTTTTTCATAGTTTCATGAATGAATTTTCTGTATTGTGTATTCAAGAGGTGAATTCAAAAGGAGTTTGTTACTTACTTATAATTTGTTCATGATTTCATGAATGAAATTTCCGTAATTTGTATCCAAGAGGTGAATTCAAAAAAGAGTTTGTTACTTACTTACAATTTTTCGTACTTTAATGAATGAAATTTCTATATTGTGTATCCAAGAGGTGAATTCAAGAAAGAGTATGTTACTTACTTACAATTTTTTCATAATTTCTTGAATGAGATTTCTGCATTTGGTTCTTACTTACAATTTTTCATAATTTCTCGAATGAAATTTCTGTATTGTGTATCCATGAGGCGAATTCAAGAAAGAGTTTGGTACTTACTTACAATTTTTTCATAATTTCTGGAATGAAATTTCTGTATTGTGTATTCAAGAGCTGAATTCAAGAAAGAGTTTGTTAGCTACTTACAATTTTTTCATAATTTTATGAATGAACTGTCTGTATTATGTATCCTAGAGGTGAATTCAAGAAAGAATTTTTTACTTAAAACATTTTTTCATAATTTCTCGAAAGAAATTTCTGCATTGTGTATTCAGGAGGTGAATTCAATAAAGAGTTTGTTACCTACTTACAATTTTTCATAATTTCTTGAATGAAATTTCCATATTGTGTATCCAAGAGGTGAATTCCGTAACGAACTTGTTACTTACTAACAATTTTTTCATATTTTCTTGAAAGAAATTTCTGCATTGTGTATTCAGGAGGTGAATTCAATAAAGAATATGTAACCTACTTACAATTTTTCATAATTTCTCGAATGAAATTTCCGTATTGTGTATTGAAATTTCCACATTTTGATTTTTACAATTTTTTTATAATTACATGAAAGAAATTCAAATTTCCGTGTTGTGTATCGAAATTTCCGCATTTGGATTCTTACTTACAATTTTCCATAATTACAAGAAAGAAATTTCTGTATTGTGTGTCCAGGAGGTGAATACAAGAATGAGTTTGTTACTTAGTTACAATTTTTTATAATTTCTTGAATGAATTTTCCATATTGTGTATCCAAGAGGTGAATTCAAGAAAGAGTTTGTTACTTAGTTACAATTTTGCATAATTTGTTGAATGAAATTTCTGTATTGTGTATCCAAGAGGTGAATTCAAGAACAAGGTTGTTACTTACTTACAATTTTTCATAATTTCTTGAAAGAAACATCTGCGTTGTGTATTCATCAGGTGAATTCAGTAGAGTTTGTTAAATACTTTAAATTTTTTCATAATTGCCTGAATGAAATTTCGTATTGTGTATCGAAATTTCTGCATTTGGTACTTACTTACAATTTTTCATAATTTCATGAATGAAATTTCTGTATTGTGTAACCAGGAGGCGAATTCAAGAATGAGTTTGTTGCTTACTTACAACTTTTTTATAATTTCTTGAATTAAATGTCTGTATTCTGTATCCAAGAGGTGAATTCAAGAAAGAGTTTGTTACTTACTTACAATTTTTCATAATGACATATCCAACAACGAATGATGATAAAGAACTTATTCACTCTGATACTTAGATTTTCTAAATTTTATCAATCATATCTGGCAAATGACATTGATAAAGAATTTATTCACTCTGACACTAACAAACGAATCTGTCAAAGGACAGTGATAAAGAATCTATTTGTTCTAATGTTTAGATTTTTTCAATTTTATTCACTCTGATACTTAGATTTTGTCAATGTAATCCCATGTACCTGGCATTAGATGTTGATAAAGAATTTAATCAGTCTGACACTATCAAACGTAACAATAACATGTGAACAGATTTCTACTGGTGTGTCACCTAAATGTTAAATATACGTTTCGTCTTTGGTATTATTAGGTTCATTAACTATATGATCAATAGTAGTAATAACGTTTGCTGGCACTTTGTTTTTCATCGATTTATCTTTAAATTCCTTAATGATATTTTCTGCCATTGCCCTTTTTATTTTTCTGGCAATTTCACTGTCTATTACCATATTATTTTTACACAGGTAGCAATTCCGGCCCGTAGACAAGATATGGTTTATGATATTAGTAGAAGAGTAAGCCTTTCTTTTCCTCTTTGCTTTCATTTGAATGCTAATACCCAAAAGCTGACGATAGGGTTTAACACTGTGTCACATGTTACCAGAAGCACTAGCAAAAAGATGCCCCTCTTCATCAACTATTATTTTTATGTTGGCATTCTCTTTGAGTGCGGTTATCTCCGGAGATCTCAATCTCGCATATCCACCATCATAAGAGTTGAATTTTTTTGTTGCTCCAAAGAAATTTTATTCCTTACTGTCATGATAATGCATGCATAAATTTCCAATAGTGCTACCACTTGTACTTGTTTCATAGTTCAAATACTTCTCCATGTCAGCATTCAATGCTACAATAACATTAGCATGTGTACACACTTTCTTAAAATTCTTCAACTTCAATTTTTTATATATGAGTTATGTCTTTATCGTTCCACTGCGTAAAAAATACTGATTTAATGCATGCAATAAAGTAGGTAGTGTCGATAACCGGCCATAGAGTACCAGCGGGAAAGCCGCATCATGTTTATGAGCAAGCATAGAGTACGATTGGTAGAGCCGTAAGAATATTTCATGTCATTTTAAGATACGTAGAAAAAAGTTGAAAAAAATATTATTTTGAAAAAATAATATAAAAAAGTTAAAAAAGAAACTTCAAAAAAATTAAAAAAATCGGGGGGGGGTCAAAAAAGTTGGGTGGAGGTGGTGGGCCCTTGGGGGTTGGGATTTGAGACCTTGGAGGTTGAGGTCCTTGATGGCTAGGTTCGTTGATGGTTGCTGTTTTTGATGTTCAAATCCATAATCGTCTCACATAATCCTATATTGTGTACTTGTTCATTCAAGGACATGTAAAAAAAAGTTGAAAAGATACCATGTTAAAAAAATAAAAGAAGTTAAAAAAAATGGAGGGGTTCTATAAAGTTGGGGGAGGGGGGGCCCTTCTGTGTCTTAAGCGTACAAAAAAATGGGGGGGGCAAAAAGTTGGGTGGAGGGGGGCCTTTTGTGTCTCCATCGTGCAAAAAAAGCATTAAAAATGTGGAGGGGGGATCAAAAAATTTGGGTGGAGGGGGGGCCTTTGGGGTTGGTGTAGGGGACCTTGGAGATTGAGTTCCTTATTGGCTAGGGTCATTGATGGCTGCTGTCCTTGATGGTCAAATCCATAATCGTCTCACATAATCCCATATTGTGTACTTGTTCTTTCGAAGACATGTAAAAAAAAGTTGAAAAAATACCTTGTTAAAAAAAAGTTAAAAAAATGGAGGGGCCCCATAAAGTTGGGGGGGGGGGGGCCTTCCGTGTCTCAAGCGCGCAAAAAAAAGTATTAGAAAAAAATTGGGAGGGGCAAAATTTTGGTGGGAGGGGGCCTTCTGTGTCTCAAGTGCCCAAAAAAGTGTACAAAAAGGGGGGGGGGAGGCCGGGGGGGGGGGGAGGGGGGTTCAAAAAGTTGGAACGAGGGGGCCTCTTGGTGGTTGAGGTCCTTGATGGCTAGGGTCAATGATGGTTGCTGTCCTTGATGTTCAAATCCATTATCGTCTCACTAATCCCATATTGTGCACTTGTCTATTATAGCGACCAGAGAGTTTCATCCCAAATCATCCTCTAAAATGTCTCAAACTGTTTCGCCCAAATAATACCTAAAAGGTCGATTAAATTGTTTCTGTCTGTATTCAATATGCATTGAAACATCAAACCACCTAAGCCATCAAAAAACAGAACAGAACTAAGAAACAACATCAAACTACATAACCATCAACAAACAGAACATAACTAAGAAACAACATCAAACCACATAACCATCAACAAACAGAACAGAACTAAGAAACAACATCAAACCACATAACCATCAACAAACAGAACAGAAGTAAGAAAAAATATGAAACCACATATCCATCAACAAATAGAACAGAACTAAGAAAGAACATCAAACCAAATGATCATCGACAAACAGAACAGAAACAGAACTATGAAACAACAGCAAACCATATAGCCATCAAACAATATAACCATCAAACCACATAACCATCAACAAACAGAATAGAACTATGAAACAACATCAAATCATATAACCATCAAACAATATGACCATCAAACCACATAACCATCAACAAACAGAACTATGAAACAACATCAAATCACATAACCATCAAACAATATAACCATCAAACCACGTAACCATCAACAAACAGAACTATGAAACAACATCAAATCCCATAATCATCAAACAATATAACCATTAAACAACATAACCATCAACAAACAGAACTATGAAACAACATCAAACCATATAACCATCAAACAATATAACCATCAAACCATATAACCATCAAAATACAGAACTAAGAAACAACATCAATCCACATAACCATCAAATCATATAACCATCAACAAACAGAACCATGAAACAACATCAAACAATATAACAATCAAACCATATAACCAACAAACCATATAACCATCAACAAAACATAGCCATGAATAAATTATGTAAGTTCAGTAGCTCCTGGTAGGTTCCTACTCATACTTAATTATTTTTTAATTTTATTTTAATTAAAATAAAGTAGAGGGCGGAAGTTGGATGTAATTTGAAACCAAAAATTGAACCCGAAATTTTCATTTTTCCTATGTATTTTTGCATATAAAGTAACAAAAGTCAGATTTAAATAAATGATAAATTTTGGTTAATAAATAAAAATGACCTCTAAGAACCACAGATCGAACCTTGCTGTAGCAAAACACTGCAGTGCCGTTGCAGGAGCCTTGCTAGTCAAGAAACGTCGTTAAGTCAATAAACGTCGTTAAGTCAAGAAACGTAGGCAGCGCTATTGCGCTGCCTAATTAAAGAACGATGTTAGCACAGTATATTATTTATTTTCTTGTTTTGGCCAGGGCACTTCGTGTCGAAGGAGTTGTCGTAGAAACTTCACAAAGTGCTCATTCGAATGGAAATGGGAATGGGTAGTGCCCTTTTTAATAGTCGAAAGTGATTGGAAAACAACTAACAACTCTTCCACACCCACCATTTCCCCAAACACATCCAATCATAATTTTGAGATAGCCATTTTGTTCAGCGTAGTTGATTTGCAGAGAGAAAATATGTTTTCGAGGAGGACACTCCCCCAACAGCCCTCAGGGCAATGGTTGTAAGTTATGCCATGGAGGGTATATAAGGTTCTTATAGAAAGCTTTGTCGTACAAACTTAAAAAGGGCTTATTCGATTGGAAATTCAAAGAGCTAGTGCCCTTTTTAATAGTCGAAAGTGATTGGAGGGCAACTAACAACCCTTCCACGCCCACCATTTCCCCAAACACATCCAATCAAAATTTTGAGACATCCATTTTGTTCAGCGTAGTTAATTTGCAGAGAGAAAATATATTTTTGAGGAGGACACTCCCCCAACAGCCCTCAGGGCAAAGGTTGTAAGTTATGCCATGGAGGGCATATAAGGCTCTTATAGAAAGCTTAGTCGTACAAACTTTAAAAAGGCTGATTCCATTGGAAATTCAAAGAGCTAGTGCCCTTTTTAATAGTCGAAACGTATTGGAGGAGAACTAACCCCCCTCTAATGCCCACCTTTTCTCCAACCACATCCAATCAAAATTTTGAGATAGGCATTTTATTCAACGTAGTTAGCAATTCTGGAAATTAGGTCTTGGAGGATGACACCCCCCCCAACCCCCACATCCCTCAGGGCAAGGGTTGTAAGTCATACCCTTGGGGAATATAAGGTTTTTATAGAAATTGTTGTCGTAAAAACTTCAGAAAGGGCTCATTCGATTGGATATTGAAATGGCTAGTGCCCTTTTTAATAGTCGAAAGTGATTGGAAGGCAACTAACACCCCTTCCACTCCCTCCATTTATACAAACACATCCAATCAAAATTTTTAGATAGCCATTTTTTTCAAAGTAGCTGGAAGGTCCGGAAATTATATCTTCGAGGATGCCACTCCCCCCACAGCCCTCAAGGCAAGGGTTGTAAGTTAAGCCCTGGGGGCATATAAGGTTTTCATTGAAAGCATTGTCGTAGAAACTTGAAAAAGGGGTCATTCGAATGGAAATTCAAAGGGCTAGTGCCCTTTTTAATAGTCAAAAGTGATTGGGGGCAACCCCCCTCTGAAGCCCACTTTTCCCCCAAACACATCCAATCAAAATTTTTAGATAGCCATCTTGTTCAACGTAGTTAAAAGTTTTGGAAATTACGTCTTTGAGGATGAAAACCTCCTCAAAACCCTCAAGGCAAGAGGTGTAAGTTATGTAAGTTATAAGGTTAGCAAGCGATGTTGTAGAAACTTCAAAAAGGGCTCATTTGATTGGAAATTGGAAGGACTAGCGCCCTTTTTAATAGTCGAAATAGATTTAAGGGCAACTAACCCCCCTCTCACGCCCACCATTTCCCCAAACACATCCAATGAAAATTTGAGATATTCATTTCTTTAAACGTAGTTAAAAATTCTAGAAATTAGGTCTTTGAGGATGATAGCACCCCTAGAGCCCTCATGACAAGGGTTGTAAGTTATACCGTTGTGGAATATATTGTTTTTATAGAAATTTTTGTCGTAGAAACTTCAGAAAGGACTCATTTGATTGGAAATTGAAAGGGCTAGTGCCCTTTTTAGTAGTCGAAAGCGAATGAAGAGCAATTAACCACCCGCCCACGCCCACCATTACCCCAAAAACATTCAATTAAAGTTTAAAGATAGCCATTTTGTTCAACGTCGTTGAAAGGTATGTATTTGAGGAAGAAAAAAAAAACCAGAACCCCCAGGGCAAAGGTTTAAGTTATGCCGTGGGGGCATATAAGGTTTCTATAAATAGTGTTGTCGGAGAAACTTCAAAAGGGGCTCATTCAATTGGAAATTGAGTGGACTAGTGCTCTTTTTAATAGTCGAAAGTGATTGGAGGGGAACTAACCCCTCTCTCACTCCCACTATTTCCCCAAACACATCCAATTAAAATTTTCAGATAGTCATTTTGTTCAACGTAGTTGAAAGTTTTGGATATTAGGTTTTTGAGGATGACACTCCCCCAGAGCCCTCAGGGCTAAGGTTGTAAGTTTTATCCTGGGGTAATATAATATTTTTATTGAAAGATTTTGTCGTAGAAACTTGAAAAAGGGCTCATTCCATTGGAACTTCAAAGGGTTAGTGCTATTTTTAATGTCGCCTTTTCCCTGAACACATCCAATCAAAATTTTGAGATAGCCATTTTTTTCAACGTAGTTGACACTTCTGGAAATTAGGTCTTTGAGGATGACAACCCCCACAGCCAACCGGGAAAGGGTTGTAAGTTATGCCCTGGGGGCCTATAAGGTTTTTATTGAAAGAATTGTTATAGAACCTTCAGAAAAGGCTCATTTGATTGGAAATTGAAAAGGCTAGTGCCCTTTTAATAATCGAAAGTGATTGGAGGGCAACTAACCCCCCTCTCAAGCCCACTATTTCCCCAAACACATCCAATCAAAATTTTTATATAGCCATTTTGTTGAACGTAGTTAAAGTTTTAGAAATTAGGTGTTTGAGGATGAAACCCACCTCAGAGCCCTCAGGGTATGAGGTGTTTGTTGTGCCCTGTTGGCAAATAAGCTTTCTATAGATAGCGATGTTGTAGAAACTTCAAAAAGGGCTCATTCGATTGGAAATTGATAGGGCTAGTGCTCTTTTTAATAGTCATAAGTGATTGAAGGGCAACTAACCCCCCTCTCACACCCACCATTTCCCCAGACACATCCAATCAACATTTTGAGATATGCATTTCCTTAAACACATCCACCTCTGGAAATTCTATCTTTGAGCAGGACACTCCCACCATAGTTTTCAGGGCAAGGGTTATAAGTTTTGCCCTGGGGGCATCTAAGGTTTTTATTGAAAGCTTTGTCATAGAAACTCGAAAAAGGGCTCATTTGATTGGCAATTGAAATGGCTAGTGCCCTTTTTAATAGTTGAAAGTAATTGGAAGGCAACTAACGCCCCTTGGACGCCCACCATTTCCTCAAACACATCCAATCACAATTTTGAGATATCCATTTTGTTCAACGCAGTTGAAAGTTCCGGAAATTATACCTTTGAGCAGGACACACCCGCCACAGTCTTCAGGGCAAGGCTTATAAATTATGCCCTGGCGGCATATAAGGTTTTTATTGAAAGCTTTGTCGTAGAAAATTGAAAAAAGGCTCATTCGATTGGAAATTCAAAGGGCTAGTGCCGTTTTTAAGATTCGAAAGTGATTGGATCCCAACTAATTCTCCTTTCACGCCCACCTTTTCCCCAAACACTTCAAATCAAAATTTTTAGATAGCCATTTTGTTCAACGTAGTTGAAAGTTGTAGAAATTAGGTTTTCAAGGAGGACAACCCCCCCCCCCCCCTCGCAAAGCTCTCAGGACATAGGTTGTAAGTTTTACCCTATTGGCATATAAGGCTCTTACAGAAAGCGTTGTCGTATAAACTTCAAAAAGGACTCATTCGATTGGAGATTAAAATGGCTAGTGGCCTCTTTAATAGTTATAAATGAATGGAGGGCAACTAATCCCCTCTCAAGCCCACCATTTACCCAACCACATGCAATCAAAATTTTCAGATAACCATTTTTTCAACGTAGTTGAAAGTTCTGGAAATTATGTCTTTGAGGATGACAACCCCCCCCCCCGCCGCAAAGCCCTCAGGGTAAGGTTTGTCAGTTATGCCTGGGGACATATAAGGTTTTTACAGCAAGCGATGTTGTAGAAACTTCAAAAAGGGCTGATTCGATTGAAAATTGAAAGGGCTAGTGCCCCTTTTAATAGTCAAAAGTGATTTAAGGGCAACTAACCCTCCTCTCACGCCCAAAGTTCTGGAAATTATGTATTTGAGGATGACAAACACCCCAGAGCCCCCAAGGCAAAGGTTGTAAGTTATGCCCTCGGGGCATATAAGGTTTTTATAGATAGTGTTGTCGTAGAAACTTCAAAAGGGTCTCATTCAATTGGAAATTGAATGGCTAGTGCTCTTTTTAATAGTCGAAAGTGATTGGAGGTCAACTAACCCCTCTCTCGCGCCCACCATTTCCCCAAACACATCCAATCAAAATTTTCAGATAGCCATTTTGTTCAACGTAGTTAAAAGTTCCGGAAATTAGGTCTTTGAGAATGAGACTCCCCCAAGAGCCCTTTTAGCCAAGGTTGTAAGTTATACCCTGGGGTATATAATGTTTTTATTGAAAGATTTGTCGTTGAAACTTGAAAAGGGCTCATTCGATTGGAAACTCAAAGGGTTACTGCCCTTTTTAATAGTCGAAAGTAATTGGAGGGCAACAAACCCCTCTTTCACGCCCACCTTTTCCCTGAACACATCCAATCAAAATTTTGAGATAGCCATTTCGTTCAAAGTAGTTGAAAGTTCAGGAATTTATGTCTTTGAGGATGACAACCCCCACAGCCCTCCGGGCAAGGGTTGTAAGTTATGCCCTGGGGGCATATATGGTTTTTATTGAAAGCATTGTCGTAGAAATTTCAAAGAAGGCTCTTTCGATTGGAAATTTAAAAGGCTAGTGCCCTTTTTAATAGTCGAAAGTTATTGGAGAATAACTAATCCCTCCGAGCAAGGGTTATGAGTTATGCCCTGGGGACATATAAGGTTTTTATAGAAAGCATTGTCGTAAAAACTTTAAAAAAGGCTCAATCGATTGGAAATTGAAAAGGCTTGTGCCCTTTTTAATAGTCGAAAGTGATTGGATGGCAACTAACACCTCATCCAAGCCCACTGTTCCCCAAACACATTCAATAAAAATTTTGAGATAGCCATTTTGTTCAACGCAATTAAAAAGTTCTGAAATGATGTCTTTGATCAGGACACTCCCCCCACATTCTTAAGGGCAAGGGTTATACATTATGCACTGGGGGCATATGAGGTTTTTATGGAAAGCTTTATCTTAGAAACTTCAAAAAGGGCTCATTCGACTGGAAACTCAAAGGGCTAGTGCCCTTTTTAATAGTCGAAAGTGATTGGAGGGTAACTAACCCCCCTCTCACGCCCACCATTTCCCCAAACACATTCCATCAAATGTTTTAGATAGCCACTTTGTTGAACGTTGCTGAAAGTTCTGGAAATTAGGTCTTTGAGGATTACAACCCCCACAGCCCTCAGGGCTAAGGTTGTAAGTTATGCCCTTGGGGCATATAAGGTTTTTATTGAAAGTATTGTCGTAGAAACTTCAAAAAAGGCTCATTTGATTGGAAATTGAAAAGGCTATTGCCTTTTGCAAAAACTCAAACATGATTTTGCAATTTTTATTTTTACTGTAATTTTTTTGTTTTTTAAATTTGATCGCTTTTAAGGAACGTCTCATAATTTTTTTTTCTTGAAGACAATGTTAGCCCTCGATATACCATACATCATTGAAAAACTTTTGTGGGATTGACAACAAAATCCTTTAATCCATTGTGAGAAAGCGAAAAAGTGTTGTTCTGGCAAGACTGATGGTGCAAAGAAAAAAGAAAGGCTCATAGCAAAGGCGTATCCACTTTTTTTGTACTTTTTTTGGGTGGGTTGTTTTTACAAAAAAAAGTTTAAATAACTCATCAACAAATTGTTTATATGCATTATTATTCCATTTTTGCAAGATGCGTAAACGTTTTTTGGAGGGTGTTTCAAACCCGGTAACCCCCTTTCTCCTGGATACAGCCTTGGCCCATAGGAATTAGTTTGTAAAGTGGCCCTGAGCTGGAATACATTCACTTGGAGGTTTTATTTACTTTTCTTTTCTTGGAATTTAGCAATTTTCTCTTACTAATAGATAGACACCATTATAGCGTTTGAATAAAATAGTCAAACGTTCACTCTATCTGGTTAATTTCCCTTTATGCTGCAAACTATGCCAGCTATTTCTGTAAAACTAATTTGATGTTTGAGCAATCAGTGAAGGAACAGGTCTACTATGAAAACCCATAAATTACTCATTTTAAAACTATTAAGGAGATTTTAATTCAATATAGCTGTGGTCAGTGACCGTGTTTGGTTGAAATTTAAAAACAATTACTGCTTTTTTCACATTAATGGAAACTTAACACTTGAGCTAAAATGAATCTAATATGAGTCTAAAATGAATCTAATGAATCTAATGAATCTAAATGAATCTAAAATGAATCTAATATTCTAATATGAATCTAACTTGAGCTAAAATGAATCTAATAATCTAATAAATGAATTTGCGAAAAACTTCCCGAAATTCCCGAAAATTCCCGAAAAACTTGTTCTTGGTCTACATAAAATTACGGTCTTTTAACAGCAATCTGCTGCCTGTACTGCTATACGCTTTCTAAATGTAGACATGCTACTTAAATCAAACAGTTCGTGGTAACGAAGTTCATGTAAGGAGCCACTTGGCCCAATAGTAACAGAAACTCTAAAGGACAGAATGTTGCTAACAAATGATTCATCAGCAGAATTGGCTTTTTATGTTGATTCGAAATGTATAAACGTGATTAAGTTTAATGTTACCCATCAAAAGCTACGAGCCTGAGAAATTTTCCTGAGTTTCGAAAAGGGAGGAAACACCCCGAAAAAAATTAAAGAATCCTGATGAAAATCATATCATCAGATTCAGCGTATCAGAAACCCCTATTGTAAGCTCCTATTTGCACTATTTTGCATTTTTTTTACCAATAGAAAGTTCATGGACGCATGTTCTTTTTTTTTTTTTTTTAGGGTAATTGTAGCGATCCAATGATCTCAGAAGATCGAGAGAGGGCTTATTAGTAGACTAAGAAGTACTATTTTGCCAACGCCCCCGTACCAAACAGGTTTTTCTGGTAGTCCTATTCTACAGGAGCATTACACCTTTGCCAAGAGGAACGAGTATAATACATGTTTATTATTTTTTTTTTTTAAACTGGTATTTTTTCAATGAAGTCGATAGCACTTTGCAGAAACCCGTGAATGTAGT
>JAQQPU010011504.1:4683-27805 GCA_029168905.1 Artemia sp. Kazakhstan ARC1039 | reverse complement strand
AGGCATGCTGACCAAGAATTTAAAATTGACATAAGACCGTTAGATTGTCTGTAATGAGAGGCAAACAAGGCTCACCCGCCTATGGCCTTAAAAATGTTGACCAAGAATTTAGAATTGACATAGGACCATATGACACGCGTGGTGAATTTTAAAATAAATTGCTTTTTCGTTGTTATTTGCAACTAGCCAATGAAATTTTCAATTCACTATAAGTATCCGTATTATAAGTCAGCTTCGCTTTACATTAGCTTTTCGCGACTGCCACCTTTTTTGCCGCTAAGACACGGCTTGCCGAAAAAAAAAAAAAAAAAAAAAAAAAAAAAAAAGACAGGATGTTAACACTAATGCGTCTTAGCCGTCCTTAAATTGTACACTCTTCTTTTATACTAAGAAAGAAATGAATGTCCTACTAGGACAGCTATTACTAACTTCATTTTTTCTATAACAAACAAAACTGACTTATCAGTTAGAACTGAATTTTTAGCTTTCTTGTGAAAAAAAAAAAAACCAATTACTAACAATGACTTAACATGCGTAAGGACTTTAAAAAGTCCAAAGTTAGCCGAATCGAACGTGCCCTTGGTTTGGTAGTTGGGAGTGGTGACTTTTGAGAGATCCTGTCCATATACAGAATTTTTTGAAGAAAGTTTATTGAACATAACTTCCAGAAGTTTTTTTTTTACAATTAAAACTTCAATTTATGTGGAATCATGTTGCTTTTAAGCCCAAAAATCGTACGAAGATATTTCACAAGCATAGCAGCATCTGGCTGTGCTTTAATTGCTTTTAACAACTGTACATCAACTTCAGCTTGGTCCTTCTTTCTCTGCTCAGTTGGGGTGTACCTCTGAAAAAGAATAAATTCAATATTAATCTCTTTCATAATTCAAGAAAGATATGTACAACTTATTTGTTTTTAAACACCACGTACATAAGCATTAATCCCAGAGACCCCCCCCCCACCCACTCAACGGGTTATTCGATATCTCAACAAAAATCAACAATTTCTTTTTCGCGTTAATGTTCGTGTATTTACGAGGTTACTTTTTGGACAGATTTTAGAGAAATTAAAATTCATTCACAGAAACCGCAAAGAATTTGGATATAGCATAATCGCGAAAATACACGGTAGAATACACTTATTTATTGACGATGTTTTTCAATTAAGCAAGTTGTTTTGACGTTTCGACAAATCGATCTGACATTAATTGAATTTTCAAGCAGCATTAAGCTCCTTAACATTTAAACAACATTAAGTAAATTAAACCTTTAGATTTGGTTTTTATACACAGGATTAGATTATGTGCCTGGTACCAGCACTTTTATCGGCGTGTCATCTAGCACCAGAACACAAGCTTTTCCTTAGCAAAACACCGTTTTTGGTACATTGATCAAATACATATGTTGGAAACATTTATGGTGATACTCTTTACTTCCTCTCATATAGTTCCCCTTTCCTTTAAATAGTTTCTTATTACCTCTTCCAGCCGATTCGGGGACGACCTACTTTTCGCTTGGCCCCAACTAGGTGGAGAAAAAGTACAATATTTGGCAATCTGTCATCCTTTATCCATAAAAAGTGACCTAGCCATGGCAACCTCTCTTTCATTATAGCCCTAGAAAGTCAGCTCGAATCAATTTTTCAAACAACTTATGGTCTGATATACGGTGAGCCAAGCAAGTGGCTAAAACTATCTTTAGAAAAGACATTTGTAAAACAATTATTAATATTTCTTAGCCTACCGAATTTTAGAGCCATAGTTCATCAACGTCATGACCATGCTTCCAATGTTCTAATCTATTGTGGCAGACTGACCTTCCTATTCTTCCATCACCACATCTACTAATAATACTACTAAGTGAGTACGCCAAGTAAAGCTATATCCATGAACTATCTATTTCATTTCTAAAATTATACTGTTCTTTTCTTCAACTTCATCAGCCTCATATCTTAGTTAAATAAGTATCATCATCCAAAGTTATTAGCTCCCTACCGAAACCAACCTAACGCCTCTGTGCTACACTCAATCTTATCACCTTTCTTATAAAGGATTTTAATTTATGTTTTCTTATAATTAGCAGTTATTTTCCCTTTTTCAAAACCGATATTTCTTCAGGAACAAAATACCTTAATCTTCAGGAATTCATCTCTAACTTCGCAGCCACCAGATCTCGCAACCACTATATAATAAGGCCTCATATCACCATGAGGCCTTATTATTTTCAAATCTTAATACTATCCCCTCTTTCTGTATGTTCAAAAAGCTGTACATTCCCTTTATCACTAATTAGGCCCTGTTCTTAAGTTCAACTGAGACATGTCCAGACTGAAAACTTCCTCTTAATTTCTTAACAGCCCAATATAACTTTTACTATAATGCCATCTGGCGGCATCTTCCAGTTTCTCGGCAGTTTCATACATGAGTCTCCTTTCAGATCTCCTTAATTCACACTATAACGTCTTCTACACTTCCCTTACTTTTCTTTTATTCTCGTAAGATCTATAACTAAGAAATGTCTAGTACAAACTCCTTCTCTCTTATACCAGGCCTAAAGCGATTTCACTAATGCTCGTCGCCGAGTTTCTAACTTTTCTCCCAAGAAGCTACTTCGTAAGCTATTTTCCAAAAATCATCCCATTCCTCTTCAATATTGTCAGATTGAAAACTCTACAAACTCAGATCTAACCTTTCTTGGAAAGTACCTCTCAAATTCTCACCCGAGTCTATCAGTCATAAGTACCCTTAAGGTAGCTGCCCTTCCAAAATTTCATATTAGATTAACTCTAGACGCTACTAATGATAATCTTTACTTAAAGATTACCTACATTATTAGCACCTACATTAGAAGTCCCATAACAAAATACCAGATTTTGAACTTGGACCTTGTATCTGATTGTTCCTGTAACTGCACGTAAGATTGATCCGGTCACTGCCGTCTCCATCAAACGTTTCTGGGGCATATACAACCATGACTGATTCCTTGTAATATATTTTCATAAAGCGAGCAACCACAGTTCTATTCATATACAACGTTCCATGTCATAATTTTCATAATTATGCATATCATTTAAACTATTACGACCTCAACAAAGTAATGGGTCGTATCAATGCAGCACATAGACTAATGATTTCTTCTAAAGTCTGGACGAAGTGCTTAAGTCAGGTTCAAATTGGACAGCTAGAAGTCCCCAGAGCTTTCAGGTGAATGAAAGCTTTGTTCAAACCTGGGGCTAATGGCATATGCTCTTTGAACTTTAGCAAGTGAAACTACTTTTAGTACCACCGGTAGATGGTACTGGTGTGCATTTTTGTATACTCCCTATTTATCATAGTATCATATGGAATTTGACCAGGTCGGCTACATTTGAACATTGCTTACTAAAAAAGACCAGCAAAAAAAAAAAAAAAAAGGAAAAACTAGCGCCAGTTGTAGACTATCAAAAATTCATAAGGAGAAATTGATTAATGGCTATAGAATATAAACTACAGACGACTTGAACTTTCCAGATATCCTTAACCGTAATTCATACATAGAGTACCAAGAATACAAGATTTTATATTAACATACATATGTAGTCTCCTCCCCACCCCCTCGGTATTTTATTAGATATACTCAAAAATTACGCTACTTCTTCACATCAAGCCGAAATTCATTGATGGTATATTAAAAAGTACTAAATATGAATCATACAGACACAGCTACCGCTTAAAGCATATGTATGAGCAGCCGAGGCTGTCCAAAGAAATAAAACTAGACAATTTTAGACAGTTAAAAAATTATCTGGGAAAACTGATTAATGTCTATAGAAAATAAACTACAGACGACCTGAATTTCCCAGCTATCCTTAACCTTAATTCATAAATAAAGTGGCAAATACACAAAATTTCTTATAAACATACATATGTAGTCCCCTTTTCTCCCCCTCGGTGTTTTCTTACGATATTCTCAAAGATTACAGAGCTTCTTGACATCAAACCGACCTTTATTGATGGTTAACAAAACGCACTAAATATAACTAATATAGATATGCTAGTGCTTATAAGCATATGCATGAGCAGTCGGGGCTGTCCAGGGAAATAAATCTAAAGACAGTTGTTGACTCTCAAAAACATCTCGGAAAATTGATTAAGGCCTATAGAAAGTACACTATAGACAACATGAATTTTCCAGATATCCTTAGCCATAAGTATTGGAGTTCAGTTTTTAGTTCTCATTCAGTGAACATATAAAAAGCGGATTATATATATATGACTGAAATTGTGAAATACATGATCCAACATTCAATTAGTTTGACTTGTGAAATATATATCCATCAGAATTTGTCGAGAAGCTTATTATCTTTGGATTTTGCTGAGAAGTTCACTCGGAATTGCTGTTAGCCGTGGCATTATTAACGGCGGCTTAGCTAATTGCACGCTTTGAGTCAGCGTGGATTAAATAATTGACTCTTAAACAGGTGCGCCTTTCTATTTTAAGTAGCTAGTAATTACCATCAAGATGACGGAATCAACGGAAGTCCAGCTACAGATTTTAAAGAGATTAAATGAAATGTCAATAGAGCTTAAAAAACTGGATCCCTTGTGCGAAAAGGTAGAAAAACTATCTATGGAATTTTCGTCAATTTCGGAATCTCTAAATAAGAAAATTTGTGAAGTGGAAAAAAGATCAGAAAATACAGAGGCGGAAGTTTGTGAGCTTAAAATGGAAATTGCAAAGAATAAAAATATAATGGATAGAATCGAGGCGGATCAAAAAAGGTGTAATGTGATACTCTACAATTTTGACCCAAAGATAGGGGTTCTAGTCTAAAAGAGGACATTCTTAGATGCTTAAATGAAATAGTAAGAGGTGCCAGGTTTATGCAGACAGATATTAAAGATGTTTTTCGTTTACCTTCAATCCAGAAGGTCAAACCGGTCGTAATTAAATTAGCGTCTATGGAATTAAAAAAAAATCCATATTTATTTCGGCTGCACTTTTCAAAAGGTTTCATTTGTCAGTAGCCCCAGATTATACTTCTTCAGATTTATTGGCACGGAGCAAGTTGATACCAATTTTGGAAGCCGCGCGTACGGAAGGCCATTTACGTCCAAAGCTGAGGGGTGTGAGACTTTTCGTGGGGGATAAGATTTTTGCATACGATAGTGAATTGGGTAAAGTGAAAGAAATTTATCGAGAACAACGAAAGGTTATAGCAGTAGAGGAAATAAGAACCCATGATCATCAGAGTTCCGATTTGAATCGTAATATGCGCACGGGTAATGAAGTAATGGTCAATGCAAGTTCACTAAGTAACGAAGGATCAAAATCAGTCACGCTAGGGATAGCGAATGAAGTTCAAAAAGAAAAACGTATGAATGTTGAGGTGGCTAGCCCTAATGTTGATTCTAAAGAACCTGGTACATCTTACGCACGTGCAAATCAGATTAATCAGATTATTTCGCGTGAGAAGCGGATCGGTAAATTCGGCTGCTAGCTGCCAGAGTTTTGGAAGCGCTGCTTCTGTATTTAGTGTAGAAGATGGGGACCCGGCTGCTTTTATTTGTGGACAGTATTATCCCCCTGTTAGCCAAGAACCTGCGGTGGATTTAGCTCAGCAGTGTGAGACAGGGCAAAAGAAATGATAAGAACATTAGCCCTTTGGAGCAGGATAAAGGCGCAAAAAAGTGCTCGAGAAACGGAGACGATTCAGAATTACGAATCATTTGGGCCTCGCCAGATAGTGAAAGCTCCGGTTTTTTTATCAGGAGCATCCTAGTTGGGAGGATATAGTAGTGCCTGGGAACCAGTCAAAATTGCCAAAATAGGGAGTACAGGGCCATAGTGAATCGTGCTTAAGTTTCGTAGTTTGGAATTTACAAGGTTATAGTAGGTAAAAGTTAGAAAATTTATTAGCCGGTTGTGAAAGTTGGGATGTTGTTTGCCTTGTCGAGACGTGAAATTCTGTAGATGAATTTTCGTCGTATGAAGACTTTGATGTTTTTGAGTATCGGAGTAAAGTCTCGGCAAATGGCAGATACTATGGAGGAGTTTCAGTGCTTCTAATGAAGGGTGTATTTAATTTATTTCGTAGGCTAGAAAGTGAGTCTGAAAATTTATTAAGGTTATTATTATCAGTTAAAAATGTTCACCTTGTTGGAAAAGTTGTTTATTTGACTCCGAATAATAGTTCTTACAGCCGTGAAGATACATGGGAACTGGTTGAAAATGAAACTCAGTTGTATAAAAGAATGTACCCTTGCCGTAATTTTATTTTTCAAGGGGACTTCAATGCATATACTAGAGAAGAGGACGAGTTGTAGGCTGGTGAACCCCTTGTAAATGAACCAGGTCAGAATGTTTGTCTGGAGAATGAATGTTTTTTTTTAATCCCTACTTTTCCCTTGTAGGAAAAGTAGGAATAGGTCTCGGAAATTAAATAGATGGGGAAGGAATTTATAAAATTTTTGTAAAAAAGAAGGGTTAATAATTATGAACGGAAGGTTAGGGGGAGATTTTGGTGTGGGTGATTTTACGTGTTATAGTGGGTTTAGCCCGAGTTTAATTGATTATATTTTATGTAGTTTTTCTCTTTGGCCCTGGGCGGTCGACCTCAGGGTCCTAGAGTTGGTTGGATCTGACCATCAGCCAGTGAGTATTATGCTGAGAGCGTGTATTCGACAGTCCGAAAGGGGAAAGGAAAGGTCTACGTGCAAGGAAAGGATCCGTAAACCAGTTTGGATAGCCAAGGAGAAAGATGAATTGGTTAAAATGGAACTAGAAAGCGAGTAATTTCAGAATGATTGCCATTCGATTTTGAATTTTTCAGCACCAGCTGAATTGCACCAAATTGTTTCGGTACTTACAGATATAATTTATGAGAGAATCAAGCCTTTATCTCAGGATAAAAAACATCCGGCCAGAAAAGATGAGGGTTTTTTCGATGAGGAATGTAGGCAGAAAAGGGAAGAGGTAATTAGGGTTTTCAGGCTACTTAAAGCAACAGACCCATTGGATCAGGAAACGAATTTGCACAGGTTAGCTGAATATAGGAAACTAAGGTCATGTTATAATAGGGTTAAAAAAGATAAAAAGAGAGAGGCATAAAAAAAAATTAATGAGGAAATTAAGAGAGCTTATAGTGTGAACAACTCAAAGAGTTTTGGTCGGTTGTTAAATGTTCAATCCAAGGCCCGGGAATAAGAGGAGACGTCCCAGCAGCTCAGACGTGACCAGATTATTTTGAGAATGGAGAGTCAGAATATGTTAGGGCAAATGAGTCGAATGGTTCAGAGGATAGAGAGTCAGGTCTAGGGACGGCAACATATCCTTTAAGGCAGAATGATAATGATTTAATTAGGCCTGTATCTCAACAAGAAATTTGGGATCAGTTGAAAAGGATGAATGGAAATTCGTGCCCAGGAACAGATGGTATATCTACAAAGGTTCTGAAGTAAGGAAGGACAACTTTAATACCCATGTTGGCCGCAATTTTCTCGTTTGTAGTAGAGAAAGCTTGTTGGCCTCGCTCATGGGACATTTCGGTAGCAGTTCCTCTTTTTAAAAAAGGTAACAGGAAGTTACATGAAAACTTTAGGTCTATCTTTATGGGGAACGTGGTAAGTAAATTGTTTTGTAAGGTTCTGGAATTTAGGCTAAGAGATTGGTTAGATAAGGAGGAAATACTTAGCCCGATACAAGCGGGATACAGATCGACATTGAGCACTATTGACCATATTTTTACCTTGGATGCATTGAGAAGGAAATATGTTAGAGGAAAAAATGGTCGGTTATTCGTAGCCTTTTTAGACCTGAAAAGTGCTTTTGATTCGGTAAATAGGAGGTTATTAATTGAAAGTCTGTTAGAAATAGGCTTGCCGTCTTGTTTTGTAGCAATAATAGCAGATATGTATCGGAGGGTAAAATTTTCTATGAAGGTTATGGGTAATTTTTCTAGGCTGGTCACGTCTCATGTGGGTGTGAAACAAGGATGTACATTATCTCCTAAGCTCTTCTCCTTGTTTGTTAATGATTTAGATAGGGTTAAGAAAAATAATGGAGCCCCTTATGAATCTTAAGATTGGTTTTGGCTATCATGCATGTTATTCGCGGATGATATAGCACAAGTGGCGGATAGCAGAGATAACCTTCAGAAGCAATTAGATATAATCAAAAGTTATTTAGAAAAGAAGGAGTTAGAGTTGAACGCTACGAAATCAGTAGTATTAGTATTTAGGAGTAAAGGAGATGTTGATTCAGAGGTTCATTTTAATTTTAGAGGAAAGGTTTTAGAGGTTAAAGAAGAATTTGTTTATTTGGGTGTTAAGTTTAGTGCTTTAAGGGGGATGTCTAGGCATGTAGAAGATTGTAATTTAAGGGGTAATAGGCTAATAAATATGCTTTTGAGCAGTAATTTAAATCAGCTAGCTGATATGAGGATCCAGAAAAGTTTTCCAGACAAAGGTAGCTTCTAGTCTACATTGGGGCTCTGAGGTTTGGGGTTTTGCTAAAGGAGCTAAGCTAGAAGTAGTTCAGCTAAGATATTTTAAGAGAATTTATAGGCTTGAAGGATTCATTTAGTTCAGTGGTACTGAAAGAAGATTTGGGGCTTTTTCCTTTAAGGAATGTTAGATTGGTAAAATTCTGGGAGAAGATAATTAGGCTACCTAGAGTTCGGCTTCTTAAGGCAGCTTATTTGGAGAGCTTGAAGGATGGTAGACGTGATTCATGGTCAAATCAGGTCAAGAAAATGCTGGACCTTTGTGGACTTTCGGAGATGTGGAATGAAGGAAAAGGCCCTATGGATGAAACCGTGTCAGTATGGAAGGAAGTCCAGCGAACCCTAAAGGACCAAGAAATCCAACAGTGGCAAGCTCATAAGGACCAATCTATATCTTTGAGGTTTTACTAGACGGTTGGGGGGAGGAGGTTTATCTTAAATTTGGGTTGAATAAAGAGGATTTGAAGAATTTGTTGTTGGTAAGAGGGGATAGTTTGGATTTAGGTGGGAGAAGGAAATTTTTGGGAAAGTTTAGGCTGGCGGCTGGCCCTTATTTTTGCCCAATGTGTGGATTGGTGAATGAAAACTTATTCATTTTGTATCCGAGTGTGAAGAGCTGTCTGAGTTGCGGAATGAATGTTTTGGACGAGTGTTTGGGAGCGAATGCTGGTTAATAGAGGAGATGGCTGAGAGGAACGCATGTGCTATTAAACAGTTGTGTAAGTTTCTTCGTTTAGGGATTAAATTATAGGGAATCATGTTTGAGGGGATAGCCTGATACTATTTTTATGATTTGACTTTTATTATATGGTGTTTGTTGGTTCAAAGTCGAACCTTGGTGTGTTTCTTTTTTGTCGTTTTGTTGTTCTTTTTTCCTTTTTTTTTCTTTTGATTTTTACTATCTAAAGTTGTATTTTGTTCCGGAGTGTTGGTTTGTAGATTGTATTAAGAGTTGCTATGGCCCACAGGCTTTTTGCAATAGATCTTATTACGCAAAGTAGCAAATATACAAGATTTTTTATTTACACATATTCAGTCTCATCTTCTCCCCTCTGTATTATGTTATATATTCTCAAAAGTTGTGGAACTTCTTGACATCAAACCAAACAGTTTGGTGTGAACGGAGTAGTGTTTCCGATGGCATACAAAAAGCACAAAATACGATTAATACAGACGTGCTTAGTGCTTAAAGTATATGTATGAGCAGTCGGGGCTGTTCAGGGAAATAAAACTAAAAACAGTTGTAGACTCTCAAATAATTATCTGGGAAAATTGATTAATGCCTATAGAAAATAAACTATAGACGACCTGAATTTTCCAGATATCCTCAATCTCAATTCATACACAAAGTAACAATATACAAGTATTTTTTTTAAATATTCAGTCTCATCTCTCCCCCTCTCTATTATGATAGATATTCTCAAAAGCTATGGAGCTTCTTCCCATCAAACCAAACAGTTTGACGTGAATGGTTTAGAGTTTTTCGATGGTATACGAAAAACACAAAATATGATTAATGCAGACGTGTTTAGTGTTTAAACCATATGTATGAGCAGTCGGGGCTGGCCATAGAAAGACAACTAAAGACAGTTGTAGACTCTCAAAAAATTATCTGGGAAAATTGATTAATGCCTAAAGAAAATAAACTATAGACGACCTGAATTTTCCAGGTATTCCCACACAAAGTAGCAAATATACAAGATTTTTTTTTTTTTTTTAATATTCAGTCTCATCTCTTACCCCTCTCTATTATGTTAGATATTCTCAAAAGCTATGGAGCTTCTTCCCATCAAACCAAACAGTTTGACGTGAATGGTTTAGAGTTTTTCGATGGTATACGAAAAACACAAAATATGATTAATGCAGACGTGTTTAGTGTTTAAACCATATGTATGAGCAGTCGGGGCTGGCCAGAGAAAGACTACTAAAGACAGTTGTAGACTCTCAAAAAATTATCTGGGAAAATTGATTAATGCCTATAGAAAATAAACTATAGACGACCTGAATTTTCCAAATATCCTCAATCTTAATTCATACACAAAGCAACAAATATACATGATTTTTTTTTAATATTCAGTCTCATCTCTTACCCCTCTCTATTGTCTTAGATATTCTCAAAACCTATGGAGCTTCTTTACATCAAACCAAACGGTTTGACGTGAACGGTTTAGAGTTTTCGATGGTATACGAAAAACACAAAATATGATTAACGCAGACGTGTTTAGTGTCTAAAGCATATGTATGAGCAGTCGGGGCTGTCCAGAGAAAGACTACTAAAGACAGTTGTAGACTCTCAAAAAATTTTCTGCGAAAATTGATTAATGCCTATAGAAAACAAACTATAGACGACCTGAATTTTCCAGATATCCTCAATCTTAATTCATACACAAAGTAAAAAATATTCAAGATTTTTTTTTTTAATATTCAGTCTCATCTCTCCTTCCTTAATATGATAGATATTCTCAAAAGCTATGGAGCTTCTTCCCATCAAACCAAACGGTTTGACGTGAACGGTTGAGTTTTTCGATGGTATACGAAAAACACAAAATATGATTAATGCAGACGTGTTTAGTGTTTAAACCATATATATGAGCAGTCGGAACAGTCCAGAGAAAGACTACTAAAGAAAGTTGTAGACTCTCAAAAAATTATCTGGGAAAATTGATTAATGCCTATAGAAAATAAACTATAGACGACCTGAATTTTCCAGATATTCATACACAAAGTAACAAATATACAAGATTTTTTTTAAATATCCAGTCTAATCTCTTACCCCTCTATTATGTTCGATATTCTCAAAAGCTATGGAGCTTCTTCCCATCAAACCGAACGGTTTGACGTGGACGGTTTAGAGTTTTTCGATGGTATACAAAAAACACAAAATATGATTAATGCAGACGTGTTTAGTGTTTAAAGCATATGTATGAGCAGTCGGGCTGTCCAGAAAAAGACTACTAAAGACAGTTGTAGACTCTCAAAAAATTATCTGGGAAAATTGATTAATGCCTACAGAAAATAAACTATAGACGACCTGAATTTTCCAGATATTCATACACAATGTAGCAAATATACAAGATTTTTTTTTTAAATATTCAGTCTCATCTCTTGTCCCTCTCTATTATGTTAGATATTCTCAAGAGCTATGGAGCTTCTTCCCATCAAACCAAACGGTTTGACGTGGACGGTTTAGAGTTTTTTGATGATATACAAAAAACGCAAAATATGATTAATATAGACGTGTTTAGTGTTTAAAGCATATGTATGAGCAGTCGGGGCTGTCCAGAAAAAGACTACTAAAGACAGTTGTAGACTCTCAAAAAATTATCTGGGAAAATTGATTAATGCCTATAGAAAATAAACTATAGATGACCTGAATTTTCCAGATATCCTCAATCTTAATTCATACACAAGTAGCAAATATACAAGATTTTTTTTTTAATATTCAGTCTCATCTCTTACCCCTATCTATCATGTTAGATATTCTCAAAAGCTATGGAGCTTCTTCCCATCAAACCAAACGGTTTGACGTGAACGGTCTAGAATTTTTCGATGGTATACGAAAAACACAAAATATGATTAATGCAGACGTGTTTAGTGTTTAAAGCATATGTATGAACAGTAGGGGCTGTCCAGGGAAAGAAAACTAAAGACAGTTTTAGACATAGACGACCTGAGAAGCTAAACTGTAGACAACCCGAATTTTCCAGCTATTTTTAATTATAATTCATATTCAAAGTAGCAAATATACAAGATTCCTTATTTACACACACATATACACTCCTCACTTAATCACCTAGATCTTCTCAAAGGTTCCCGAGCCTCTTTACTCCAATGATGGTATACTCAAACACTATTAACCAAAAAAAAGATTCTTTTTTACAGATTTGCCTTTTGTTCATAGAAAATTTTCTACAAATAGACTGATTTCTTCCAGCTATATACTATTTTAGTTTAATAGATAAATCAAGATATATAAGATTTAAAGCAACATTCTTTGGATACTAAAGCTCCCTTGAGAACCAGTGTGGTCGATTCACGAAAATGTAGAGGAGAAGGAGGGATTGGGTGATGTGTGCAAAATGTAGTTCTCAAAATCTAGGGGGTAGCTTTATTTTGATTTTTTTTTTCAGTGAAAATAAAAAAAAGGACATTTTCAATGAAAATCACCTACTAGACTTTTTTTCAAAATATAGAGGGCTGGGGGGAAATGTGAACCAGTCAACAGACCAATTTTTATCAAGGTCTAGTAGATGACAAAATGACTAAATGTAGTATCTCAAATTTAATATCTGCCTGCAAATAAACTGACTATTATATCGAACCTCTAAAGGGTGTAGTAAAATGATATGCCTACTTGTCAAGAAATACAATACGATGGCTACACCGTCTATCTCTCACGGAACATCGAAATTTGTCAAATGAAACTGAAATAATATTATAATAAACCTCCCTGGACTATGCTTAAAGTTTATAAAAAAGTTTATGATAATGTCAGTGGAAGAAGCAATCGGTGAGAGATTGAACTATCAACTTGGTGGATGTGATGAAAGACTTAAGATTGAAGGTTAGTAAGAGTAAAGCCAAGAGAGATAGTCTCTCTGAGAGGCAAAACATGCATAAATATGATTAAGCGTGAAAGTCAGTAAGACGTATCTAGAAATCGCAGAATTGGTCCCTGACATCAAAAAGACGAAAATTGCACATCAAATATTACTTCTAACTTAGGTGGGGTCGAAACTAAGCCTTTAGCACAAATAATAAACTAATTAAAATATTCGAAAAAAGATGACATAATAAAGATATAAAATAAAAGGCGAAAAAATAAACATACCTCTGGCTTACTAGCAAAAATGTCTCCCTCCTTGGCCTCTTTCTTGACCTTGTGTCTTCGAAAGTAAGCGTCATTGATGTGTTCCGGAACATTGACGTTAGAGATATCGATACGAGTGCTTGTGGCAATAACAAGCTTCTGGTGAACTCGTCTCAATGGAACGCGGTTAACCTTGAGAGGCCCTGCAAACAAAAGGAACATAATGAATTACCAAAAGCAAAAACAAACGATTTACAAAACCTATAGCAAATAATATTCCGTGGTTAATTTCCCTACTCGATGGCCAATACCATAAAATGGCGAGAAACATCCAAACGTAGTGACAAATAGCAGGCAGTGACATGTTCGATGTAGACAAAACGGATATGCAAGTAAATGTGAAGCACGGGCATAAATTTGCAAGACCAAGGAAAACCATTGAATGAAATGTAACGCTATTTCCCAAGCATTCGATCATGGAATACGTGAAATTGTGTTTCTAAACAAGATGGAAACCAAACCTCGTCTGAATAATGTTACGAAGAATTGCAAAACCTAAGTTTTCGTATTGTTTTTGGTCTTTGAAAGAACAGCATTGCTTTACTTTAGTATAGAAGTTAACGCCTACGGATACATTTACTCAATTTGCGATGCCCCTTATCATAGGGTCATAATAGATCACAAAATTTTTGCAACTCTAGTTGGTGTTGCGTGTATGGTGCTTGCAAACACAAGAAGTCGCATTAGATGACTAGACACTAGCCAAAACAAAATTGTACAAGAGCAGTCAAATTTGAAACAGTAAAACGGACTAAAATACACAGATGATAAGCGTTAATTTTTAGCAGAAAGCAATCATTCACAAAGAGCATTAAACCTTGATTTCTTGACCAAATACATTTTGTTTATTCATCAGTTGTGCCAAAATTGTTTCTGTAGATTGTACGGAAAAATTTCATTGTACAATTGGGGAGGCAACAATATAGAAAAATGTATAACTTCCAGAAGAAATCTTAATACATCATCCAAAAAAATATCCTTTTTAAAGGGAAAACTCAACTATTTTACGATAGAGTAAGCCTCTCTTAAGATAATACTGTTAAAATGTCCGTCTGACCTTTCTGTCATAGTCAGGAATAATTTCTAGGTGGCAACCTACGAACAGGGTGCCATTGTTACCCTTTAAAAGCTTCAGTAGTTACTTAAGGTTACAATATTTACAAACCTGTACAAATTATGATAGCTAAGAGGTCAACAACCTGGAAACAGGTCTACATTCTTACTCTTGAGCGCTTTACAATGGTTACAAGCCTATATCAATTTCAATAGCTAACAATTTATTTGAATTTGTGAGAAAAAAATTTATACTATGCATTTATTTCCAGGTTGCCACTGTTACCCTTGTAAAGGTTACAAGCCTGTATCAACAATAATAGCCAACAGATCGATTATAACCGTGAGAGACATTTATTTCCAGTTGGCCACCTGGAAGCAGGTTGCCTCCGTTTTGTATAGGTTAGAATGGAAAAAAGCCTATACGATCTATAATAACCAACAGGTCGAAAGTTGACTTTAGAGAATTCGTTAAAGCTTTAAGTTTTGACGCTAGTTAAAGCTTTAGTCAACTTTGAAGACAATGATCAGGTAAAAAGGTTGACAAACAGTGTTGGACTGATGTTACTGGCAGAGTATTAAAACAAAAACAAATCTAGATGGTTATTGGTATTTGCTGATGTCAAACCACATTTGCAGATTTTCATCAAAAATCTTTACAGATGCATTGTATGTCAAATCGGGTTCAAATCTTTGATGCGTTATCTAGTCTTTGATGTGAAAGTTTTTTTTTTTGTACATTAATCATTGTTTTTTTCGGGGGGGGGGGGATATACTTTGAAACTTTTAAAGTTAATAAAGCACTTTGGCATTAAGACGTCAAAAAAGCACGAGATGTATCTTCACACTGGTTTCTGAAAGGCTCGTGATAAGCAATCCTACCAACATGCCTGATTAAAAAGTGGAAGGATAGGGGTTAAACAAAACGCAACTTTCATTAGACCCCAGCGCCGCGCCGATGAGGGACGACCGGCGGCGGCGGGGCCAAAAATAGCGCGCCACGCCTCGCCGCCGGTAAGATGTCGGTGGCGCCCCGCCGGTATGGTGTCAGCGGCGCGCGGCCGGCGCGATCAATGTTGACCGCAAACATTGATGTTTTCATCAGTCTTTCTCAAATCACAGCTTAAATTTACAACAGATTCGAGCCTATTCATGAGTTCAAAAATTCACAAGTCGCTGGCTGGAAACTGGTCTTCTTGATTATTCATCAAGAGAAGTAGAAATCTGGTAGGAACGAAATGGCTGTTGCGTTTCAGAACCCTTGCATAATACGAGTAGATGAAGTATCTATTAGCTATGTATTCCTAACATAAATAATTATCAAAATTAGTAGTTTTTTTCATCGAGCGTTACTGCATACAAAACTTAAAATACCGAATCAAAAAATTCGTCAGTTATCTGGGTAAAAACTTCGAACTTAGAAGCTTAATTTTTTCATAATGCTCTTTGCCTAATATCTATTTTGTCACCTTTAAAACAGTTGAAAAGGGTGACTTTGATATTGATTGTTTTTTTTTTTTGCTCTTTTGGATTCCTAAAAAGCCTTTTTGTATTAAAAATTGGTTTTTAATAACAACTTTAAAAAAAATACATTTTAAAGTTTTTTTTTGGCTCCTTTATAGAATATATGTCATGTAGGCTAAGGCTGAACTGCTGCTTTTTTATTGCTTTTGGCTGCTCTTTTGGATATTATTCATTTTTTCTTTTGGGGATTCATTCCAAATTATAAACTGATAAATACCTAATATCAATCAAATTATAAACTGCATCTAAAAGGAGTAAATTTATCAAATTGAAAAATACATGATGAACACTTCAATTACAATGAAACAAAAAACACTCAATGGTTTATTTGGTATGAAGAAAAATGAAGTGCCAGCTATTTTCTTAGGTAAAAAATGAAAAGCTCATCCGTTTTAAATGTGATTAAATGAAATAATAAGCACACTGAAGTAGGGGGGGGGGTCCATATCTTTGGAGGAGTAATTATACATAACTCAGGCTCTCATCTTAAATACCAAGGCCTTTAGTAAATATATAAAGGAGCAAGCCTTAGAGGAATGCCTATGCATTACTCAGGCTCTCGTTTTAAATACATAATCCTTTATATATCTTTGGAGGAGCAAAAATACATTACTCAGACTTGCATCTTAAATACCAACCCTTTAGTAAATATTTAAAGGAGTAAGCCTCAGAGGAGTAAGTATGCATTACTCAGGCTCTCATTTTAAACATCTAATCTTTTAGATGTTTAACTCCACCTTCTGAGAAGAAAAACTGCCAAGAGGTCTTTCCAAGCTGATGAACTGTAAGGTGAGTTTATGACCTAATTCTTTATTCACTGTTTCAGTTCTTTACTACCGATGTAAAGCTGAGGTTCGTATCAACTAAGAACTCAAACGATTTAAATTTTTATGTTTATAAATCAATTTATTTAAATTATTGTTTGTATCTTGTTTTACTACAGTGTGGCTTGAAAAAAAAAAAAAAACAGCCATAAATAAAAGATCAACGATAAAACATTATGGTGATGGCACTGAATGTTTACTACAGTGTGACTTGAGAAAAAAAAAAAAAAAAAAAAAAAAAAAAAAAAAAAAAAAAAAAAAAAACAGCTGTAAACTAAAGATCAGCGATAAAAACATTATGGTGATGGCACTGAATTTTTTTCAATTTTTAAGCAATGAAGTACACAAATGAACATGCAATAGCCCTTAATACTAGGATCTGTCATTTATGAATAAATTTTGCCGTTTCTTGTATAATGCACCTTCAATATCTAAATTAAGCAGATCACCATAAATCTTTTAGTACATCTTTGATGCAAAGACCATAATGTAACTAGATGCTAACACTACACCAATAAAATTCTAAATACCTGATACTAAAAGAAGACCAGATTTCAAAGCTTTCAAGAGGACAACACGCTTGCCCCTGTTAACACCAGCTAAAAGGATGAGGACTGTTCCAGGTTGAAAAGATTTCCTAATCTTTGGACGATTCTTGTTGTTGACTAGGCGTCGGTGGAATCTCTTTTGCCTGGAATTAATGGGGTAGAACTGGGGCGACTTCCTTGTACTGACAAGACGAGTGCCTCTATTTTTGTCTCCACCAATTTTCTTCTCAATGACAAGGGGCTTCTTCTTCTGAGCCTACAAAAAATTAAGCACTTTTAAAACATGAAAATATGCAGAAAACCAAATTATATAGTTTTGCACCAGTAAGCAACTTGTTGAGACGTAATTCCTCCTAAGCCTACAGACACATAAGGTTACAACAGTAATTTTCCACAAAAATCTATCCTGAAATTGAAGAGGTCCCCCATTGAACTCCTCACCAATTTCCCCTCCCCCTCTCAAGAAACCTGCTAATGGTTATTCTGGGTCTTCCATTACATGAACACTCATTTTCCCGAACCCACGCAATTAAAGCACCTATGCCATGAGGGGGTCCAAACTCTTGATTTTACATGTGAGCAAGCAGAACATATTTTTTCCTGCCTGCATAATGATAAAGGTAACGTTTGCTAGAGAAGAAATAAAATACCAAAAATATACAACACAATATTTAGCGAATGCTTCGCATATTCTTTTTTGTAATTATTTAGTTCAACACCAACAAAAAGATTTCACCCACTGATTAAGCCTTGAGATAAGTCCATGAAATTGATTAAGCTCAATTTACCAGGCATATATCTCCACATAGCAGAAAGGGAATTACCATAGCATATATCTGCACACAGCAGAAAGGGAATGAGCTTGAAAATATTTACTTCAAGTATTTTACAATTAATTTCAAGTATTATTTACAAATCCGGGTAATAATCCTAACATAATTCTCGTCAATAACTTTGGGTTTTAAATGTCTCTACGTTCTTGGTAAAAATTGGATAAGGAACCCAGAAGTCAGACTAAACGCTATTTCAACAGTTCAATCAATGCAAGTCTTGATTATACCACCTAAAAATTGGATTGTTTAACAATTGAAGTCGTCTCCATTTTCTTAATCAGAATATGATTAGCTTCATTGTCAACATAAACAATACTGAACATCTTAAATGCACTAACAGTTGATAGCAAGCCTAATCTTGAACACAGAATGTTAGAACAAATGTTAGAATGAAAGTAAGAACAAGGTATCTAAGTCACAGACCATGTTAATCTAAGACAAGTCCTGTCAAGCAAAATAATTGTATGTAAATAGGCTAGGCTAAAGCGGTAACTAATGTCAAAATTCAAATGCTAAAAAAAGTTTTTCAAAATTGCAGTCAATTCATCACATTAAGCCTAGTCTTAACTATCAGCCAATACCAGCTATCTAAACCTATTTACTTCATGTCCAAGATTAGGAGCATGTTGTCATGTTTAGGAAAGGTACATTTTAATCAAGATATTTGAGATTAGGCACTCTCTGAGTACTAATAGGAACTTATAAGGTGACTACCAAAAAAAGTCCTGGGTTAGCAACAAAAGAAGGACAAAATTGAGTAAAACAAGTGTAGAGGTCAGGATATTTATGCATTGAATTAATATACATATTTTAACTTTTGCCTTAACAGAGACAAAATTAAATTGTTATTGATTTAAGGACAGGTCTGATTCTGCTGTCTGATGGGAATTTCTCACGTCACTGTTTAGACTCTACTCCTTGTTCAATCTGTTTCAGAAAGAACTCAAGAACTACAGTTTTGGCTAACAGAACTAGGAAATAAGACAGAAAACTGATTGAATGATACTGACCAAGCCAAACAGACAAATGACAAGGTCTGACTTAACAGATATAGAACAGGTTAATAAAACAAAACTCCATGGAGCATAAAGATTTCTTGGAGGAGCGACTGATATTGATGAGCCATTGCTCTTCGTTGCCAATTCATTTATTTTCTACATACAAAAAATAATCCACTTTTCCATGGAACTAGCTGGTATGCAAAAAAAGTGCGGGACTTCAAACTGGAAATCAAACCAAAAGGTGAAGAGACACTGGTTTCTGAAATTCAAAATCCATTCTTTTTTAACAAAAAAAGGAATTAGAGCCCCTTGGCAAAAAGAAAGAAAATAAATGGGTTGACAAGGAGCTTTCCTCCAGTCACGAATAAAAACAAAGTTTAATAAAACTCATACAACAATTTACAAAGCCTGTAGCATATACAAGACCTAAAAAACTAAGATAAGGAAGACATATATAGGAATAACTTAGGTATAGCAACCAAAAAACGTTATTTTCAAAATAAAGTTTGTACCCCAAAATTAAGCACTAAATTTTCCTTAAAAGAATTTATAGGTTTGCAGAACTTACACAAAATAACGAAAACAATCTTTACAGTGACATCAATTCACAAAAATTTAGGGGAGGGGAAAAATCTGTATTTCAATTCCTAGGGAGGGGGGTAATTTTTTCTTTATTTCAAAATTTCCAATGACAATACCACAAAAATAGCAAAGAGGATATTTTTCAAATTTCAGAGAGGGAGGGTCTAGGAGGGAAACAGTCTTCGTGCCCCCCCCCCAATTAAATAACTCCAATAATGTTGGCTATATATTTTGAGAGCACAGAAATGAGACAAAATACTGCAACTTCGTTGGATGAGCAAATCTTAACTTGGACTAAACAATATGGTCCAATTTATTACTATTTATAAAAATCAAAAACAGCCAAATTTGACACTGAAACCATCTTTTCAGTCACACAAATATTTTCAAGGTCTAACCTTAAATTAAATAGGGAGGAGGGGGGTGGATGGAAGGCAGAGGGATTTCTCTCCAAGACTGATTCCAAGGATCCCATGGAGAAGTAATAGCAGAAAAATATATTATTATGCACTTTGACCTCCCTCGTCCTCCTCCAAGGAAAATCCTCAAGTCTCTCTCAAATGATGGAGCTGTGTGCAACTATGCCCATCAATGTAGTAGAAATGAGTAAAATCAATTAATTTTATTATTGCTTTTTAATAGTTATTGAAATACAGTATTTTATAGCCAACCCTTGATCCTCATTTTTTAACTGGAATTTTGGAATGTGGGAAACTGATAAGAAAAGAAATTTTAGCACTTTGACAGCCTTTTCAGCATAGGATCAAAGGATATAATAAACTGACCAGAGAGGAATCTCATTTTGATCAATATATATAGAGTCATCAAAATCTGAACTAAATTAGCAATAGAAAGAATCTTTATCATCAGGCATAATCTATTTTGTTTATCCATGCATTGTGGGTGTTGTTACACCCATGGAATTTAACTTCATACAGATGCTTCACTTTCTACATTTGGGTTTTTATTACTTTTTCAACAAGATATTTTTTAGAGGGGTGTACTGGCTGAAGTTCCTCTCAGCAAAAAGTCACAAGAATGGGTTCCTTCTTCATACTTTCAATTTCAATGAAGTATTTTAGAGCTAATCCTTGATTCTTATTTTTTTTTTAAAGGAATTTTGAGGTGTGGGGAAATAATCAGTTAGGAAACTCCAGCACTTTGACAGTCCTTTCAGGATAGGACCAAAGGGTATTGGGAAACTGACAAGAGAGGAAAATCTATGACTTTGACAATGATTTTAAGAACTGTAGAAACTGCTAGTTTCACTGACAATGTGGCATTTCTAAGCAAAACCAGATAACTACAAAACAGGGCATTTATTTTAAAAAGCTAGATTTTAATTAAATTGAAGGCTAAGTTTCCTTGGATCAAAACTATGATTTTCTTGAAGTAAGAAGGCAATTCTTTTTTTTGCATTGATTAAACCATCCAAGTTAATCAAAGTAATCTGTAAAACAGAATAGTAACAAAACAAATATTTAAATATGGTAAGTTTTTGGTGAAAACTGTCTTCCCAATAAAAAGCCAAAAAATACAGCAAGTATTCCATTTAGGTTTTGATATTAACAAAATAATCTTGATGAACATTGATCAGATCACAGATAAAAATTATAAGCAAACTTGAGCTTCCTCCCTTGTTGCTTTCAAACACTGTTCAAACACGTTGACTAGCAACTTATTTAAGGCTTTTGTTAAGACGAAATTAATATAAATTAATTGAGTGAGTGGTTTAAATAAAAAAAAAAATAAAAAGAAAAAAAGTCACAATTACCTTCTTTGCCAATTTCACATTTTTTGGCAATTGCCGCCTTTTTGCTTCAAGATATTTTCTTGCTGCTTCTGCTTTAGAAAAGATATATTTACCACTAGCCAGAGATGGGGGAGCAGGTTTAGTTGCAGCCTTTTTTTCAGCCATGGCTCCTAGAATATTTTCATATAAAAAATGGTTCCTAGCATCAGACCTCCAGGTATGAGTAGTTATAGATTACTAACATTTTACTTAAGTAGTGTTTTTCATTTAAATTCAGAAGGTTTTAGTTGCCTTCTCAAATCTATAGTTCTTAGTATCTATTTACCCTTAAATCCACAATCAGTTTAAAGAAAAATAGGCATCTGAATGAGACCTATTATTTGGAAAGGGCTGGTATTGGTCATATTAAAGTTATGCCAATTTTTTCACCAAAAACTGAACATAAATGTATAGCCTTCTGAAAATGAAACTGACAACAGAGCTAAAAGACTAGCTCCATCATTTTTTTTTTTTTTTTACCACAACTTAGAAGACTTTATTGATGAACAGCCATTTTGAATAATTCAACATTGTGAAAGTGACACAACCTTCAATTGAAAATTCCATAAACACACTGCATGATTGGAGCAGAGGTTGCAAGGCAATCTTTCTTCTGAATAGTATATTAATTTGCATCTATCTAAGCTCTTCTCAAGGTGAATGCATCACCTTGATATGGAAGAATATACATCCACGTCCTGTGGAAATGGAAAGACCTAAACTGGTATGTACCCTAAGCAATCAATTTCAAAATATGCTTGAAATCTTGTTGTATCAATTTCATTTTTAGACTTATATATTTCAATCTGATCACCCTTATGCTGGCAGTCTCTGGACTACAAGCCTTGATTTTTATACCATAACCTGTATTGTTGTATTTTTTCTATATTTATAGTGAACTTTACAATATAACCAGCAGATTCCATATTTGATAGTTACATGTACTATTGATTTGAAGACTTATGAAAATATACTACTGTTCATATGCTTGAATGACCAGTGCATCACTGAGAGGACCAAATCCATCATATATAAAGAGTAGTTGCACCATCTCAACCCACTTAGGCTTTCCTACAGATCAAAAGGAGAGGACAACATGACAGCCAACAAAATCATCCCTATAAAAACATATCCCATTATTGCCTTGCCTTAAATTCCAGTATACATTCATGAAAGGATGGTTCCTTGGTATACAACTGCCAGTGATGAATTCAAAATTTTGGTTGAGTGACTCCAGGGTTTGAGATTGGATGGTTTGACTGCTTAAAGAGTTTCAAAGTAGAGCAACATGGTTGGAAAAAAATGGTAGCCTTCAGTGCAGTTGGTAGTTTGTTGGGTAAATTTCTTGGAGTTTCCCTTGGTTCTCCTGTTAGGGTTGATAGGAAGGAGGCTTAAGATAGGGTTGGCTTGCAGATACTTAAAAGCTGTAATGACATTAACTGATCTTCCTTTGGTAAACAAGGGTTGGAATTTTTAATGCCACAAGCAGTACCATACATGGGTGCCCATAAACTGAATTCCAGGCGGGGGGGCAAACCTTGTCTAATTGGCACTTTTAATGCTATATAATAGAAATCTCAGAACAAAAATATAAAAATAAGGCAGCATCATTC
>JAQQPU010011503.1:6237-27808 GCA_029168905.1 Artemia sp. Kazakhstan ARC1039 | reverse complement strand
AACCCTGAAAAATAGAATATTTGCAATTTCTGCCTTGACAAGACTCGGCAAGAGTAATTCGGAAGTCATTATACTTCAAAGATCAAAAGATTTTTTCTTAGCACTTATGCTAGTGAACAAATGATGTATACAGTGCATTCTCAGAAACGCCAAAAACGTCCGAGTATCTTAAAAACTATGTAAATTACAATAGAAGAAATTCAAGATGCAATTTGTTTGTAGTGTGACTTATTCATTTTAAAATAGCTATAAAATGAAAATGATAATAGACAAACAAGTACAAAAAGGACCTCAGAGGTATTGACTTTGGGAGGTAAAAAACACATATACAGATAATGAAAAGCAAAAATTAAGTGAAAATGGAAAAGTCATAGTGGTAAATGAAAGAGAAACAATAAATAGAAAGTACCACTACTACTAATAGCTCACTGCAGCACCAAGCCACCTGAGCCCAACACAGCTAGGCACACTCCTCTTCCTTCCAAACATATTCAATGCCTCCCTCTTTACACCCTAACAAGAAGTTCCAACTTCCATTAAGTCAAGCCTGCCGACCTCCTCCTACCCCATTCGGGGACGACATGCTTTTCGTTTGGCCCAAGATTGTTGACCAAAAAGGACGATCTTCTGCAATCTGTCATCCTTCATCTACAGAACAGCCATGTCAACCTTTCTCTCATTATAGCTCTAGAAAGCGGCATAGAACCCTATTTTTCACACAGCTTACTGTTTGAGATACGGTCAGTCAGACGGGTACCCAAAAGAATCCATGGAGAATTTCTATGAGAAACGACTAACAAATCCCCATTCGCCTTTTGGAGCGCACTAGTTTCAGAACCATATTTGACCGCTGTCGTCAATGTTACTTTTAATATTCTAATCTTGGTAAGTAGCGGATCGAGGATTGTAGGAAGGAGGGTGGGAGGGGTGGTTCGTTGCAAAAAACTCCCGTTCTAAATTAAGCTTAATGTGCATTAGTACTATTACAATTTGCATGCATCTGCATCTATCTGTCATTTAGTTGTCAGTTCTGTAAAGCTATCCACAAAACCATATTTATAGGAGAGGCCTAAGTCTGATTAGTCTTTCTCCCGTCATTTTATTTCTTGGCCACGGTTTCAATCTTCTCAAGTTAGAGAAATTTCGTTAAAAAGACACCCCACTGATAGGCATGCATCTGCTTCTATCTATCATTCAGCTGTCAGCTCTGTAAAGCTATCCACAAAACCATATTTATAGGAGGAGCCTAAGTCTGATGAGTCTTTCCCCCGTCATTTTATTTCTTGGCCACGTTTTCAATCTTCTCAAGTTAGAGAAATTTCGTTAAAAAGACACCCCACTGATAGGCATGCATCTGCTTCTATCGATCATTCAGCTGTCAGCTCTGTAAAGCTATCCACAAAACCATATTTATAGGAAGAGCCTAAGTCTGATGAGTCTTTCCCCCGTCATTTTATTTCTTGGCCACGTTTTCAATCTTCCCAAGTTATAGAAAGTTCGTTCATAAGACGCCACAATCATAGGTAGGGTCAAAAGGATTTACACGATCGCTGATATCGGGAACAATATTAACATCACAGACCAAACCACCAACTTTTTCCAATTGTCGCTTCTCCAGTCAGGACAGATTTACAAACGGATTAGCAGGGGAAACTGATTATTTACCAGTGTCGTTCTGACAGCTCATGAATCATATCAGCGATATTCATTTCAATACAAATTATTGGCAAGAAAGTACTGACTTTAAAAGTGCCCAGCGTTTCTACGGAGAAACGGTTTTCTAAGTACGAAATGATCAAGCCCAACAGGGGAATAAAAAATGACCGTTTATAATATTCCTCGTGTGAACCGAATGGTGCATTAACCTTATTTGCTTGCCTTTTCGCTATCATTGGAACTGTTTTTTTTTTCAAATCTAGCTCAGTTGCTACTTTAGTCACTTCTTCAGATTTTTTTTTTTTTTTTTTTTTTTAATAGCTCGCTTTCACTCTCCAGACGCTTCACTTTTTAGCTGGGTAAGAATGTCCTAAACATGGCTTACTGCAGATGCAAGGTCCAATCTTTTCTTCTGAAATAGCCAACTGAACGATTAAATCAGTCCAGATATGTTACAAAGAGAGTAAATGGTTACTATCAGATTGGAGGATGAAATAGCAGTCAATGAGTGATTTTGCTTTTGCTACAGTTTGTACATTTTACACTACCGCTGATGATCTCAAGAGTTCCATGCTTTTAGGGAGCTCTGCCACGAACTGCATTAAGGACTCGTACCTTCCTTTCCAGCGAATTTCACATATGCCAGGTAGCTGTGCTTTCATTACTCTGGTTAAAATATAATTGAGCTCTGCAAAAACAACAAACGTTTCTTTTATTGCTACGATGAAGTTTCGAACACTCTAGACAGAACAAGTTTTGGCATAGAAAGATTTAGAGCGTGCTTGAAATATGGGCAACACAGGACACTCTTTGTTACCTTTTGAATTTCTTTTACAGTGCCACAATCTTCTGAGGCCATCATAGCATATCCATCAGTGCTTATGGCCACACACTTTTCCAAGTCTAGTCCAAGAAATTGGAGAAATTCTAGCATAACTTTTCCAAGCCCTTCCGAACTCTTTAATGGTCGGTTCAAAGTTCACAATGCTGTCTAACACAAAACGTGTTTCGTGTAGGTCTAAAACCAACAAAATCTTAATGTCTTGCGCAATTGTAATTGTAGCTGAGTTGTGACTTGTGTGACACCTGTAGAACTTAGCAAAATGAACTCATGTAAGAACTTGTTTAAGAATTCTTTGGGACAATATTTAATTAATTCTTTCTACTTTGTTTTGCTTATATAAGTAGCATTTGCAACTGAGCTTTCCAAATGTTGTTTTAAAGTGATGTCGCCACTGTTTATACAGTATCTTAAAATTTCTCAAACGTTCCCATGTTGGTTTCAGGGTTATTATATTTTAGAAAGGAATGTTTGTTTGCGTCAACTGAGTCGCGGTGATACTGGTTATTTTCATGGACAACCAAGTCGCAGTCTTAACCAGCTAGCATAGGAAAGGTCACAAGAGACTTCTTTACCATTTTTTGCAATTGATTGGGGCCTCCAGCCCCTTGGACGTTAAACAAATACAATATTTACAGAATAAGCAACTTGTCTTACTTGAAGGCACTATTCAATGAAATTCTTCCAAGCAAGTAGGATTGAAAAATCTCTTTTCGTCCCTACCCTCTGAACTGAATAAGGGGAGCTGTAATTAGATGGCGGAATCCATGTATTTTGAAGTAACTGATATTGTACGATCATCCAGTTTGTCAATTCCATCCATATAGTTTCCGATATCATTTTCGTTTAAGGTGCTTATATTTTTGATGCTTGTGTTAGGCTTGGGACTAGAAGCTTCAATTGATTCTAGCGAATTAAGCAAAATCTCATTATTCGTTAAAGCGCTAGAATCACTATGAACACTGAAATTCTCATTATTTCTATCTTCAGTTCCACCGTCAACTCGCCTAGCTTACAAACCAAAACGTTGTCAAGAGTTCTCTGCTGTCTTCGATTCGAAATTATCCAAAATTTTTTACTTTTTATACCCTTTTAGAGTCACGAAAAACTCTACGGCGTGTCTGCTATTGCACTAATTTCAAGAAATTTGCTTAGTAACTAAAAAAAAAACAGGTTTTGACACGCACACTTTTGAAGATTCAGTGATTTACAATGACAAGCTATAAAATGCCTTTTAAGCTCGGGTGACACCAAACACTCTGGACAATTCCTTTTCAAAAATACGTTGATTTTGGAATCAAGTCACAGAAATCTGGTTATAGAACTTGTCACCCAATCCAACCGCGTGGTGGGCCGTCCCTCCTCCCACCGCTGTATCCAATACTGATATTGGTTCACGGATTTATCTTCCAAACCTTTTCCAACTGGGAAATAACAGCCTTGGCTATTCTACTCTTAACATCTTCACTGCGTCCACCATCTTAACTAATACCACTACACACATAAGCAAAGCTATCCACTTGAATTATCTTATCGTTACCCAGAACTCCTTCTTCACCTTCTATTATTCCCAGTCTAAACGCCTTAGTCGTCTTACCAGTCATTTTTAAACCTATTCTTGCGCCATCAACTTTCCAGTTTATTACTTTTTATGAGCATAGAGCTCTAACGAATCTTTTGACGCAATACTTGCTAATCATTTTTAAAAACTACCTCACGATCAGAGAATTTCTTCCTCCCTTGCCTTCCTCCCTGGTGGAAAACGCTTCCAGTCCTTCTTATTGCACTTACCTAGCATGGAAGTCGACTTCAAAATGGCACATTAACTTGCTAAACACTATTAGTAGAACTCTATAAAAAATCCTAAAATCTAAAAGAACGAAGTGGGTTAACAGTTACAAGGCAGACAAGGCAGGAAAAAAAGATGAAAAATTCCATAAATAGATAATTTAATAACTTGTACTTACCATAGAGGTGAAAACACAGCCAGAGTAAAAGAAGTCACGCAAACAAGGCAGCAAATGACTGGAAAACCGATTAGCAAACAAAGGCTACCTACAACACCTTTACAGCCATAATTCCATAAACAATTCAAGTGACGACTTAAACTTTTTCCAATGAAACCTAAAATTAAAGGAAATTTGAAAGGAGCTGGTTTCAAAAGCAAAACGAATAAGGGAAAAACACAGAACAACAAGGGAGATTAGCTTCTCAAGAACTTGCAATCTAGCTGTCCTAGGCATGTGAAACTACAACACTGCAGGTTTAGTCCAGGTTCGGACCCAGAAGGGTCATTTCGATTTTCTGCATCTTTCTTCACTTCTAAGGCTGGAAATAATTTTAAGATTAACCATACAAAAGAAAGAGAAAAATAAACAAAATTGCCCCAAACTCTGTTTCGCCCAGATCCTTATGCTTGAGCCAGATTATCAACCAAGCTTTTCTTTCTAGAATTCAGGACTTATCTAAAAAGAAACAGGGAGACGTGGGAACTTGATAAAACTTCCAAGCCAAATGTGGGCTAAAATTTCCTTCGCCAAAATTTTACTTACGTAGGACAATCATGTAACTGAAACTAACAAGTTATCCTTTTATTAAGCTCTTGAAAACACCAAAGACATTTACATCCTTACCTGTAACTGATTTAATCCTGAGCGTTTGCCCGGCCTTTTTCTCATTTTTAAATCGAATTTATTGTTATATACTGGACAACGGCGTAAATTTGGGTTGGGGGCGTGTGCCCCCTAGATTTCATACCCTCCTTGATTTTTAAAATAATTTTTTTCGGGAGGGGGGGGGGATTTTCATTGAATGATGCCGGTTTTCGTATTTTTTTTTTAAAAAGCTGAAAGGTAACGACAAACTCTGCCCCCACCCCCGATAAATATAGTTTTACTCCCACCTACCAAAATTTTCATGAATTGATCCCACTGATGCTGAATAGAAGAAGGAATCACGTATAAACCATTAATCGAAAAAAAAAAACGTTTATAAATAGATTTATTATAAAGAACTGCACCGATAGAATTAATTTGAATAATAAACCAAGCATATCAATTAAAAAAGGTGGTGTTGCCGAGCATAACTGACCCAGGTCACCATTGACTCAAGAACGAATAAGTCACTAAAAAAAATCCTACCCCAAAAACAGATTAACGGAAAAATTGTTACACGTTGATTTTTTTTAACAAAACATAAAAATTTCCTGTTTTCTAAAGATTTCGTTGAAAAATTGATTTTTTTTTTCTTTTGGTGGGATTTTGAATTATTTTTTTTTTCATTTTTGAACTGAACTGAACCCGTTTAACGTCTGCAATCTATCCCAAGATTCAAATAGCCATCGAAAAATGTTCAAAAATCACTAAAAATTACAGAGAAACGAATGTTACAGATTACTCAAATTTGTTAAGAATCTTGAATAAACATTCATGAGAGAAACCCTCAGTAGGACTCCCCACCCCTTTCCAATTAGTGTTACTTTCCCTGATATAACCAGGTACAGATTAAATCAGCCAAGGACAAAAAGACAGCTTAATTTAGTTTTAGTTTTTTTGTGCTGAAAAAGAAGGAAACGACAGATCAACACTTTTCGGTTTTTCTTCTACAAAAACAGAAATAACCATATTTACAGAAAAATAGCTATCTAAATAGTTGTTTTCGTTTAATCGTTACTGTGCCGAAAACTAAGAAGGTGGAATGTACCCCAGAAAAATAAATATAACAAACTTAAGCCTAAGGTGGCAAAAACCCCCTTTAATTTTTAAATCATTTAATTAAAAAGTTAGTACAATGAAATATCCCAGCCTTTAAACTCTCAAGCCATCTGCAATAGAAACATGCCTACTACCACCGGTTTTATATAATAATTAAATAAAAAAAACAAGTTTTTTTTAACTGAAAGTAAGGAGCAACATTATAACTTAAAACGAACAGAATTATCCCGTATATAAAAGGGGCTATTCTCAACGCCTTGATCTGTACGCTAAAGTTTTTTATTGTTTTAAAAAATAAAGTTGTGAGACAGAGTCAAACTTTAGCGTAAAGAGCGAGGCGTTGAGGAGGGGACATCCCCTTTCATATACGGAGTAACTTCTGTTCGTTTCAAGTTTCAATGTTGCTCCTTACTTTCAGTCAAAAAACTTACTTTTTTTTATTTAATTCCTGAACGTTCTTGAATTTCTGCAGCTTCGATTTTGGCTCACCTTACATGAATAATTAAAAAGAAATTTGCATGACCCCTTAATCACAAAGGCCGTTAATTAGAACACATATCTCTGATGAAAGTACAAAAAAAAACTTTAGCGTAAAGAGCGAGGCAATGACTAGGGGGCAAACCCAATCATATGCGTAATAATTTCTGTTTGTTTTAAGTTTTGATGTTGCTCCTTACTTTCAGTTGAAAAAATAGCTTTTTTAATATTTAATTTCTGATCATTTTTCTAAATAATGCTGGGAAATCCGGCACCCCTTTCATAGCAATGTCCCTTCCCCCCATGAAAAATTCCTCTATGGAAAGATTCTCCCACGTAACCCCCGCCTCCCCCCCCCCAACTACCAGAAAAAATCCTCCCTGAAAACTTCTTTATACTTCCCAATAACCAATACCATGCTGAACAAAATGGCTACCTCAAAATTTTGATCGGGTGAGTTTGGGAAAAAATGAGCGTGGGAGGGGGCCTAGTTGCCCCCCATATTTGGTCACTTAAAAAAGGCACTAGAACTTTTAATTCCTGTTCGAATGAGCCCTCTCGCGATAATCTAGGACCATTGGGTCGATACGATCACCCCTAAAAAAAAAAAAAAAAAAAAAAAAAAAAAAAAAAAAAAAAAAAAAAAACACGCATCCCGTGATCTTTCTTCTTGCAAAAAATACAAAATTCCACATTTTTGCAGATAGGAGCTTGAAACTTCTATAATAGGGTTCTCTGATATGCTGAATCTGACGGTATGATTTTCAGTAAAGTTCTATGACTTTTAAGCGGTGTTTCCCCCTTTTTTCGAAGATAAGGCAAATTTTCTCGTGTAACTTTCGATGGGTAAGACTAAACTTGATGATAGGACTAAACTTTATATATTTCAAATCGGCATAAAAATCCTATTCTTTTGATGTATCTATTGGTATCAAAATCCCGTTTTTTAGAGTTTCGGTTACTATTGAGCCGGGTCGCTCCTTACTTACAGTTCGTTACTGTTTGATTTTCTGTTTTGAACAACAGATTGCTCATTACACATACACATTGCTCATTACACATAAGGAGGGATCTATTAACCTGATCCAAAAAAGCGAATGCCATAAATTTTCCAGCTTTCATAAATGAGAAAAATTTCATGAGAAAAAGAGAAACAACTGTAAAATTACACTATGTAGTCAAATATATGAGTTCACTTAGGCATTGAGAAGTACCGATCCAAAATAAGCGTACTATTGCCTGAGTTTTCATTTTTTGTCTTCATACCTTCCCGCCACGTGCTTAATGGATGCTAAATGTCACCAACCTCATTTTTACGCCAAAATCCTGCACCATCTATTTTAGGCACAGTACTGAGCATTACGGCTTAAACATGCACTTTTTTCGCTTAAATTTTCAGCATTTATTTAAAGGAATTTCTGTAATTTAATATCAAATAATACCAGGTAATGTTACGGAGGGAGTTTGTGTCAAAGCCAAAGTAATTTTTTTGGAGGGAGTGGGTGTCTTTGAGCGAGAAAATAAAAGAGATTATTTTTGAAAGAATTCTATTTTCTAGAACAGTTAGTCATAAAGCAAAAAATTTTTTGAGTGTTCATTTAATACATTAAAGTAATATTTTGACCTTTTAACTATGATCCTCAATAAAATATGACTTTAAAAGAACCCTTTTCCAATTGTAAAGCAATCACAAGCTTTATTTTTAACTAATCCAGCATAAACAGATGAACTCGTTTCAATAATTAAGTGACAACAACACATAATATAGTCTCTAATTTATCAATTTTCTCAAAATTCCTATTACTAGATTCTACTACGTACCCGTATCAGGCGTTGATTCAAATTCCGTTCGCGCTTTTGATATATGCCTCAAAAGAGCAAGTAATCTTGAGCTTAATGTCTTCACAGGTTGAGACCTCTTCTTAACTAGTGTTCCATTGGATGGAGAGACTTCCAAATAAGGATAAAAAGGGTCAGATGAGATCAAAGCTTTAAAGCCAACAGGGCTATACCACGGCACTACAATCTATAACAAAAAAAGAATATGGTAACACATGTCTTTTTGTCTACACAATACATACGGGAGGCAATACATAAAGGGACTTAAATTATTATCTTTGAAGAAAAGGGAACTGTGTTTCTCTAGTTCTCACAAGAAAGTATAAGCTAGATTTTTTTCTGCCCATTGTCCGGAAGACTCTTTCACTAGTTGCTTAGACAAAGTTTTAAGAGAAGAACAGTGCAGTTTTAGAAGAGGTAGTAGATGTCATAAAAAAAACAATCAAAGCCTCCCTGTCACCAGCGACAGATCTTTTGGAAATTCAAAAGTGTTCTTATGCCTGGATGGTCAGAATCAATGCATCGAAAACAAAAGAGCCGGTGATCAAAAGTGCCACGCATATACCCCAGCTTTATCTTCTTGAACGAAGCTATAAAGAGAGTCGAAGAGCTTCGTCCCCATGGAATCCAATTCTCCACAGATCGTCATATAAAGGCAGTGTGGTCTCCAAAATTATATATATGACACTTTTTAGACTGAGAGATGCTGTAGACGAAGTTTTAAGAGAAGAACAGTTCAGTTTTAGAAGAGGTACCGGATCTATCGACCAAATTTCCACTCTTAGGTTAATAATTGAGAAGTGCCTGAGTTGTCAAATACCTTTGGTCATGAGTTTTATAGATTATGAGAAAGCGTTCGATTCTACTGATAGAAGAGCTTTAGCAAAGGTATTATCCTTGTATGGTATTCCAGACAAATACATTAAAGTGGTTAGTGCTATGTACGACAATAACACTGCTGCGATTAAGGTAGGAAATGAGGTTGGCAGCTGGTTTTGTATTAAATCAGGAGTTAAGCAGGGTTGTGTTCTATCCCTCTTTATATGGATCATTTTGATGGACTTTGTCTTAAGGAGCACAGGAAAGGCAATGGGAGTCCACGGAATCAAAAGGGGAGGAAAAACTCTCCTGGACTTAGATTATACTGATGATTTAAGCATCCTAGATAAAAGTATGAGCAAAATGAATGAACTTTTAGAGGTTTTGCGAGTTCAGGGTGCTAGAATATGTGTGAAAATTAATGTTAAGAAGACTAAGTCATTATGGCTAGGAATAGGTGGTGATGAAAAGGTGACGTTGGGTAACGAAGAGATTGATCAGGCGGAGATGAAAAGGTGACGCTGGGTAACGAAAAGATTGATCAGGCGGGTAGCTTCACTTACCTGGGTAGTATTATTAGTAAAGACGGTGGGAGCAGTGAAAATGTTAAAAGTAGATAAGTCTGCAAACCAAAATTAGAATATTGGAAGCTACAGTGATGATCGTGGTCAAATATGCCTCTGAAGCATGGGCACTTCGAAAAGCGGAAGAAGATTTGCTAGATGTTTTCCAGACAAATACGGATTGTTCTGGGTACCCGACTGACTGACCATATTTCAAGCAAGAAGCTGTACGAAAAATGTGATTCAATCTCGCTTTCTAGGGCTATAATGAAAGAAAGGCTGAGATGGCTAAGGCACGTTCTGCAGATGAAGGATGACAGATTGCCGAAGATTGTCCTTTTCGGCCAAACGTCTAGGGCTAGAGGGAAAGCAGGTCATCCTCGTCTGGGGTGGGAGGATGTCATAAAGAAAGATTTAAAGAAAATGGGAACTTTTTAGAAGGGTGAAAAGAGGGAGGCTTTTAAGAGATCGGGATGGAGGAGGAGTTTGCGTAGCTGTGCTGGCCTCAGGCGGCTTGGTGCTATGGTTATCAAAATCGAGACCCGAAATAATACCAAAATTCAAGTTTTAAACTATTTAATACAATTTTGGGTCAAAGGGGGCCAAACGACTTCTTTTTTTTTCAAAACGAAATTTAAAAAGTGCCATTGAGATTCAAAGTGTTTCCGCTTTTTGATAATACTTAGTGCAGATCTTCTAGAGCCTCAGGGGCTTACAATTGACCGATTACATAATAACACACTTTTAAATATGCTAACTAAGAATATGTACCAGTTTACAGAACCTAAAAGAATAGTTTTGACTTTAAATAGAGCTTGACCTTAGTCTACTAAAATTCATGAAATCTAAACCATTGTAAAGTGCAAGCAACCAAGATTTTGGTAATTTACAGTTTCTATGCAAACAATATTGCCATCTAATTTTCAATTCCCCAAAGCAAATATTTTCATTAAACCAAATACCAGCCACCATTAACCCCTCCCTACTCCAAAAATAGCCAATAAATACCAGTATTTTATCGACTGCAAATGATAAGAAAAGCAGTACCTGTGAAATGGTAGATAACCAGTAGCAAGTGCATAACTTTACGCGGTACACATAACCACCAACAACCTTCTCCTAAAATCAGCATCACCAAACATGGTTCTCACCTTCAATTCAATTTCTTCTGTTTTATTTTATGAATAACTACTAAATTATGAAAATTCCTAAATTAAATTCATAAAAAAAAATTTATGAAAATTCATAAAAAAAAACATTAAATGCAGCGTATGGACTACGCATTGTATTGTATAAAATAGCCTTGCTGAGGGAGCGTGAGAAGAAGAAGGGAACAGCTGGCGCATTTAATTACCCTGTCAGGGGCAACTAGTCAAGTTTTTGAAATAATCTACATCAAGATCTACAAAAAAAGACAGATATCAAAACTAACCAGAATTGCTTGATTTAAGTCCCATCTATTCTCTAAAGTCGTTATGGGGTCTCTTCTTTCACTACTCTATGGATGTAACCCCTATATAAACTTCTATCTTCTTCTGCGCGTAGAAGGCACGGCATGTTGAACGAAAAAAACATTTCTTTCCATCTCTTTCAGAGACATTCTCTAAGATCAGCGAGGCGGCACTGGTCTTCTGTTTTAAGAGTTCAAGATTCAAAAGTATAAATGGCAATAAGGATGGCGAATGAATTGAAGAGCCTTACTTTAAACGGTGTTAGGAAGTATTTGCTCCTCCGCATGAGCATCAGAGAGTTGAAACAGGAGTTCACGGATGCCAGGTGTCTTTCGATGTCTTCGAAGTGGTTGTTGTCAGAGCTGAGTAGGCTACCAAGGTAAACAAAACTCCTTGGCCCACTCCAAAGCAGCATCAAATTTGTATTCCATGCTGTTTTGAGACCATCAGTAGCTCTTACTTACATAATTTAAAAAGACCACGCTTATTTAAAAGACCACACTGCCTTTCCGTTTACAATTAAAACAAAATGAAAGTATTGGGAAAAACGGATAAATTTCTTTAATAAGACAGTGAAAAAAAGCAATAGCTTTCATTTGAGAAATAAGAAGCAAAGAAAACACTTACAACTAAGAAAAAGAGAATATTCCAGAATATCATCCATGTCCTATGAAAAAAATTTGTCCACCTCCAAACTGGCCATTGAGTATTTGTAGAACGGATGCGATGCTTCACAAGTAAATAGCCAGCCTTAAATAGACATTTATGTAATGTTAGTAGCTTAAGAATAATTAAAGCCAAGGAGATGAGGGGGGCGGGGACAAGGGGACCACTACCATGGTAATATTCGCTTGTAACAGAGAAACCAGATAGTAACAGGAATATATAATTTGAATGCCCATTCAACGCTCTTCCAAGAAAATAGCAATCACTACCATCACAATTGCCTCCCAAGTACATCTCCCGTAATACTCGGATACCCTAGGTTACATGCACAAGTTTATTGACTTCTTTTTATTTTTTTGTGTTTTTTTTTTTTTGGGGGGGGGGGGGAGTATTGCATTACTTGGCATCACAATTAAACTGCTGACAAGGTAGAAGTAAAAAGAATAATATATAAACCATCAAAGTTTTGCATATAGCTTAGCTTTATAACTAGACACTTTAGCTTTATAACTAGACTTAGCTTTATAACTTATAACTAGACCTTGACGAGGGATTGGGTGGGACGGATTGGGGATCACCTCATACCTCTTGATTATATTTTGGATGAGGGAGGTTGACATGCAATTACGGTAGTAGTAATTGTTAAAGTTTGAAAGAGAATTATATGGGCAATTGAATAGTGTGTTTCTTTTATTATTATTATTATTTATTTTAACCCACACTATACAGAGGTACAATACGTAGAGTATCACGAGGAAAAACACAAAAAATGCGACACAAGACAATATATAAATAAAAAATTACCAAATTACAGTGTAACACATAATAATTTAAAAGAAACGAGAGCAAAAAAGAAATAACGTGAAAGGAGGGGGAAAAGAGGAAAAGAGAAAAAAAAATTGTGCTGCCAAACACTGTGTTTGGGCAGTAGTGTGTTTCTTTTGTGTTGCCAAAAAAGATATGATTTCAGAAGAAAAGGGGTATAGGAATAGTATATACGTCCAAGGACTTGAAGCACTATCAGAGGTTAGATTTCCATTAATACTAGCTTCTCCCCAAGGGAGGGGGCTTGGGCTATCTGAACGCCTCCATCCTTCTTAACGAGTATCAAGAACGTTAAAACTATTTACCATTTCTCTTCCTTCCACAAAGTCAAACGAAGATTCACATCCTTCCGTTGCTTCCAGAAAATTTTCAATGAGACTATATCTACCTGAAACCAATTCAGCACTGGCAGACAACAAAAGATACCATTGACAGAGACAAGATAAGTACATTATGTTAGAATGACAAATGAATTTTTTAGATTACCTCAAACCGTTACAAACCAGACGAACTTAAATTTCGAAACCTGGCTACCACATTTCTTAGAAAAACTACTCCCAAATATCGATTACTGATTTCCCTTCCCTATACCCAATACAAAATGAAGGTATTTGGAGCAACGTTAGAAATACACTTAGATAAAAATGCATACAGGTTCTGATGATTACCACTCTCGTTATGTGTTTTTCGGAAAGCTTATCAATTAAGAATCAAGGAAATACCGAAACACAATTCCCCTTACCGTCCTCCTTGGCTAAATAGAAGTTTTTAGGTACAAGAAACTGAGGCAGCCCGAATTTGACAACGAAATCACAATAGGGAAAATAGGGTTAAATTTTTAAATGTCAATTAACTTTCAAACAGCTTGTGGTAACGAACTCTAAGTAAGGCACAATAGCAACCGAGCTCCAAGAAACAGAGTCTTGATAACAATAGAAACATCAAAAGAATCAAATTTTGATGCTTATTCAAAATATATAAAATTACAACCCATCAAAAGTTACAAGCCTGAGAAAACTTGCCCAATTTTTGGAAACACGGGGAAAACACCCCAAAACATCAAAAGATCTTAATGAAAATTCCATCATCAGATTCAGCACATCAAAGAGCCCTACTGTAGAGACTTCAATCTCCTATATACAAAAATGTGGAATTTAGCATTTTTTGCCAGAAGGATCACGGATGCGTGATTATTATTTTTTTTTTTTTTTCAGGGGTGATCGTATCGAACTAGTGATCCTAGAAGTTCGGGAGAGGCTTCACTTGATTGCAAATAACAAAGTTCTAGTGCCCTTTTAAAGGGACAGAAAATATTGGAGGGCAGCTAGCCCCCCTCCCACGCCCCTTTTCTCCCCAAAGTCACCTAATTGAAATTTTGAGATAGCTATTTCGTTCAGTATAGTCAAAAAATCTAATAACTATGTCTTTGAGGATGACTTGACCCCCCAAAGTCCCCAGGGGCAGGGCTACAAGCTATGAAGTTTACCCATTGTTTACATACAGTATTAGTTATTGGGAAGCATACAGACATTTTTAGGGGGGCAAGCAGAAATTTTCATGGGGGAAGGGAGTATTCCATGGAGGGGGAGCAGAATTTCCCGGCATTATTTAAAAAACGATCAGAAATTAAATTGAAAAAAAAAACAAGTTTTTTTCAACTCAAGGTAAGGATGAACATTAAAACTTAAAACGAACAGAATTTATTACGTATACGAGGAGGGTTGTCCTCTCCTCAATACCTCGTTCTTTAAACTGGAGTTTTTTTTGAACTTTTAAAAAAGCTTATTGTTCTAATGAAACAGCTCTTGTGTTTCAGGAGCCATTCTTAAATAATTGGAACAAAAGTCAAACTTTAGTGTTGAAGAGCGAATGTTGTTCCTTACTTTCAGTTGAAAACTTCTTTTTTTATTTAATCTCTTATAAGTATAAGAGCCCGGCCCATCAGCCTCACAAGCCACCAAACCAGAATCCTGACCAAGATCCTGCTTCGCAGAATTCAAGCAATCACCACCTCTGTTCTTGGCGAGTATCAAGCGGGCTTTCGATCGGGACGATCAACTATTGACCAAATCTTTACTGTGCGTCAGATGATGGAACGGTTCATCGAGTTTAACAGAGACCTCTATCAGCTCTTTATTGACTTCCGACAGGCCTTTGACCTAATATGGAGGAAAGGTTTGTGGCATATTCTAAGACTCTACGGTGTCCCAGATGAAATAGTCAGAGTCACTGAGGACATGTACAACCAATTTAAAAGTCAAATACTGACCACTGATGGGCTCTCTGGTGAATTCCCAACAACTTCTGGGGTCCTGCAAGGATGCATCTTCTCGCCACACTTGTTTAACCTGTTTCTACATGCCATCCTCTCCCTGATACCCGTCGAATATGGAGTCAGAATAGGAGGAATCTTAATTGACAAACAAGTATATGCGGATGATATTGTCCAGATGTCCACTACCGCCCAAGAACTCCAGAGACAGGCTGACTGTATCTCTCAAGCCACAAAGCCATTTGGTATGCAGATTAACGCAAACAAGACCAAAATCATGGTCACATCACGACAGGAGATAACAACCCCCCCCCCCCCGGTAGTAATAGACGGTGAACAAGTGGAAAGAGTCGATCAATTCCTTTACCTCGGCAGTCTCTTAACAGCTGGAAACTGCCACACTGTTAACATTAAACGCCGCCTCGGTCTTGCTAGCTCTAGCTTCAAAAAACTATCAAAAATCTGGAAATCTAACCACCTTTCGAGCCATCTGAAAGTGCATCTATTTAACAGTCTGATCATACCCATTGCTCTATATGGGTGTGAAACCTGGACATTAAAAGATGAAAACGAGCGCAACCTCCTTGCGTTCGAAATGAGATGTCTGCGCCGGATAGCCAGGATCGAATATACTGACCATATCACAAACGAAGAAGTCCGAAGAAGGGTGAAGTCGCAAGACACTATCCGGAACAAAATTCGAAAACAGCAGTTGCGCTGGTTCGACCACATAAAACGAATGAATCCAGAACGCCTACCCAAGATCGCGCTTGAAGGGATAACTGAAGGACTTCTACCACGGGGAAGACCGCACAAAAGGTGGATCGAAAACTTTGACCGACAACGCATTGCCCAACTACCCTGAACCGCACTTGACAGAACAGCATATCGAGCCCTAGTTCATCAGATTTCTTTGAAAGGAGTGGCCCCAAGACGTCCCATGAGGATGGATGGGACTTAAGTAAGTAAGTAAGTATAAAGGGATGGGAATTCACTAAGTTTATTTTACTGGGGTTTATTTTTCATGTCACACTTTAACAGAAGTATTGATACAAGCAGTTGCAATTAGCAAGTTCCAATGGTGTAAAGTCTAAAAAGGAAGGTCTAGCAAACTGGAATCCAGAAACTGACCTAAAAAACAAAATAACTGCGCCTACCAAAAAAAACATTTTGGACGCAGAATCACTTACGGTCGTGTGCGAGGTAAATACGAAGATTCCCCTCAAACCTGGAAGAAAAAAACATATTTTCAGTTCTTTTCCTAACATGGCGCTCATCAACTCCCAGTCCCTCGGAAATAAGACTGAGGAGCTCGAACACTTAGTACGCCGTAATAATATTGAAATCATAGCAATTACTGAAACATGGGTGGCCTCGGCAGAATTCGTAGAAATCGACGGGTACAACTTCCATCTGCTACCACGGTGTGACACTGACAGAACTCCAGTCCATCATGGAGAAGGCGTCGGTTTTCCTTACAAATCTTCCATTAAATCTCGGATTCTGCAAATACCAGTCCCGAGGAACAGATTTTTAGAAGTCCAGTGGCTATGGGTTAGGCCTCAATGGCTACCTGAAGTCTTTGGGTGCATTGTCTACGGAGTCGTTTTTTACCCCTCAAATGGACTGTTCCGTAGAGAGTTACTCTCTTACCTACAAAACTGCACAGACTGGATTCGCTGCAAATACCCCTGCGCTGCGATAATCATCACTGGAGATTTTAATGACATAAAGTCATCGTGGGTGTCTGAAATCCTATTCCTGAAACAGATAGCCAACTATCCCACCAGAAAAGAAAAGACTCTCGACCGTATCTTCACTAACTGCGCAGATCGCTTTCGCGAGCCCGAAACTCGGCACCCACTTGGAAGAGGAGGCCATATAATTATTCGCCTGGTGCCAAATGGCTACAAGCCAAAAAATAGATATGAGATTAGAACATACCGCCCTATTACCAAAGAGGGCGTCGCGAATTACAGAAAATGCCTCTTCTTGACGAACTGGACTGAGTTGCTGAGACTCGAGGGAGCTAACGAGATGTCTGAATTTCTTCTGGACTGCCTTTTCGAAGGATTTCAACAGTGCTTTCCTGAAAAACAGAAAATGGTTAAAGCGCTAGACATGCCCTGGATGACGGACGGGATCAGACGAATAATAAACGAACGTGACCAACTGTTTGACAAAGGGTACCAGAATGAGGCAAGGAAGTTGCGGAATGTAGTTGTGAGCAAATGTCGAGCCGCCCGCCGACAGTGCGGAACCAAAGTAGTTGAACAACTTTCGAAGACAGATCCCAAGAAATTTCAAACTACAGTCAAGAAACTAGTCGGTCGTCAATCTTGGAACTCCGAAGTTTTGATCAAGAGGGGAGACCCTTGTCAGCAGACGAAATAAACTCCTACTTCGCCGGAATATGCTCCACCTCTTCAGCAACTACCCAAATTCGACGGAACACTGAACAAAATCCCGATAATCACTCCCTTAGAAGTCGAGAAAAAGATTCGCAAGATGGACCAGAATAAGGCATCATGTCCCTTCGAAGTCCCCACCAAAATCATTGCCCAGTGTTCGAAGGAACTGTCTACACCACTTGCTGCCGTTTTCAATCAGTGCCTTGTTGAAGGAACCTTCTCCCAGCTATTTAAGGTGGCGTATATCGTCCCTATCCCAAAGATGTCAAACCCGATACAAGTTAAAGACATGTAGCCTATCTCGAAGACTTCGAACTTCTCGAAAATTTTTTAAGACATTCAATTTAGCTGGTTCTATGACGATATCAAGGAATTGCTTGATCCACAGCAATTTGGATTCCACTCCAAGCACAACACTATACACTACCTTGTCATCATGATGGAAGAAATCCTGAGCCACCTTGAAAATCATGGCTCTTACGTCGATGTTCTTATTGGGGACATGGTCAAGGCGTTCGACCTCTTAGACCATTATATCGTCGTTTCTAAAACTGCTGAAACGAAAGCTCGACAATTTCTTGTTAGACAGATGGCCAGTTTTCTGAGCGACAGGCGCACACAACAAAGATGTTTGTTGTCTCCCCATCACCTGCGGAGCCCCTCAGGGTACCAAACTTGGGTCATGCTTTCTTCATAGTTGTAAATAAGCTGGTAATCCAACTAAAACATAGACTTAAATTTGCAGACGCCTTGAAACTACCCACCTTTCGCCTTTGGCCACCTTTGGCCTTGTCCAAATCACCAGCACTCAAGCACATCCTTGAGGAGCTGCGGCGTCAAGCAATCGAGGCCAAATTTCAAATCAGCACTGAAAAAAGTGTGGTCCACCGAGTCAACTTTACAAAGCATATTCCGGAACAAATAGAATCTGAGGTTGATCTTAAGGCAGTGGAGTCCGCAAAAATTCTTGGGATCATAATCGACAATAACCTTGGCTAGGAATCCCAAACCTCCAAATTGGTTCAGAGAGGAGCCAGTCTTCTCAGACAATTTGTCCAGCTACGAAGATTTGGACTATCCCACCAGAACTTGACTAACCTCTACAAAACCTACGTTCGTCCTGCCCTGGAATATGGATGCCAGGTTTGGCATCCCGGACTCACCAAAGCTCAGGATCTTAAAATCGAGCGAATTCAAAAAGGCGCATGCCGAATCATTCTTGGGCATGAATATAGATCATATGAGGAGAGTCTGACATCACTAGGCCTGAATACACTATCTGCCAGGCAACACGAGTTGCTCATGACTTTCGGAAGGTCCTGCCTGTCGTCGGATCTTTTTCGTAGCATCCTGCCAGAGTTTCAGCCAGCTCCTGAAAATCCACGCCCCACCCGGGGGTCAAACTGGAGAAAAGAAAAAATTAAGCTCCCTCCGGCTAATTGTAGTGTGCGATACGATCGTTCCTTTGTGCCATACTTTTGTAAACATTATAATAACATGTCACAGTGATTAACGTCTTATTTTTTGACATGCCTATGCTATTCTTTTGGACATTTTGGCGTAATAATAAACTTGATTGATTGACTTGATTTATTGAGTACATCTTTTATTGCTTCAGTATATTTTTGCTAACCCTGAACCCCCCAACCCTTAACTCGCCTCCTGTCTTTCAATGTTCCATGTTAGAAGAGGTAGGTGCTTCGGCTATGCGTAACTAGATTTTACTTATACTGATATTTAATAAGACAAATTTAATCCGATCAGATTTTCATATAATTTCCTGATTGTCTGAAAAATTCAATGAAAAATTCTGATTGGCTCAAATTAGCGATAGCTAAATTCCGGTATTAGTAAAACATCATTGTGAAGGGGGCAATATTCCCTTTACAACTATTTGAGCTATGACGCCTCTTGTGAATCCTCCAGATCCGTCCCTGCTTTGACTGACGTTAATGTTTTCGTTCATCACAATATTTATGATACTAAAGAAGCTGTACCCCCCTCCTAAACACACACACTGTTTGAGGCAGCATTCTAGAATTATCAAATAAAAGTAGCAACTTATGTTGGTAGTTTATGACTTTTTTCTATACATCAATGGTTCATTATGAAAAACATCCCCCCCCCCCGTTACACCTTTTTGGATTTTCCAGTTGACAAGAGACGGGGGTGGCGAACCGGTAGCCAAGGGATCACATAATAGCAAATAGAGCTTGCATAAAAAAAACAAAAAAAAAACGCATTTATAAAGTTTTGGAAAAAGAAAAGGTCAGCCCTTTCTAGGCTAAATAAGAAAAATTACACAGGCAAATGATAATGCCACTCTAATTTAGTATTTTTGCCACATTTGTGATGACTGGGATCCAATTTAACTGCCCCCGCACACCTGACGAATTCTCTATATTCTAGACAAATTAGCTTGCAGTAGAATGCAATTTTTCATACGTAATTATAACCACTTATATATTTTCCCACACGCAATCATAACGATAACAGGATCATTCTTTTTAAATTGCAAAACACACACCCCTGTGTTGCATATTTTGCCCTGGCAGTGAAGATAAAGACTCATAAAATTGGAAATGTAAATAGGAAAAATGAGGGCCAAAAATAAACGTTTTTCGGGGTTAGCACCCTACTCGTTGAGCCACCCTACACCTTCCCCTCTCCCAATAGAAAATCTGGATAAGTGTATGTAGTAGCATCAATCAAAGGTTTTTCTTTATAATAGCCAGACTCAATGCACCACAAATAAACCATATGTTTACTACACCACATGGGCTAGGATATTTCATAGTACTAACTTTTTAATTAAATGATTTAAAAATTAAAGGTGGTTTTCGCCGCCTTAGGCTATGTTAAAGACAAAATTTGTTATATTTATGTTTTTGGAGTATATTCCACCTTCTTAATTTTCAGTACAGTAAAGATTAAACGAATCCACCATTTGTGGTTAATACACCACATGTTTAATGCAACAGTACAATAATGCGCACATCCAGAATTTTCTGAGGTACGCGGGGATGGTTCTAGGATTGCATAAAAATCTATTTTTTACAGATTTTATATAAAATTCTTCAATCAAAACCTTTTAATAGCATTACAGGGATATGTCCACCAGCTCATCTGTTTAACTTTAAGAACACAACACAAAATAAACAAATGGGAACTTCAATAAGGGAAGCTAACCTGAGATCCAATTGCTTGAGATGTACCCGTAGAAATTAATGATTGTCCAATCCCTGCACTTGATGCAGTGCCAGTGTATGGCATCTTCTTCACAATCCACTGCGAACTTCGCCAAATTAAAGTTTTCCACTCGAATGTCCTTGACGGACTTTTAGCGTGGTTTAGCTCACTTGCTATGACACCGGCCCTCTGTAAAATAATTGGTATGAAAGCCTATAATATTGTGGTATTGATGAGAACATATGGACCAGATAATTAAAACTTCTGAGCACTTTCTATATAAATTACGTTCTCTGCAAATATAATCTCACATTCATATCTGCATAAAGAGAGACTGAGAAGAGAGGGGAGGGGTCTAGTTAAATTATGTCCTTAAAACGTACTTCTGGAGTATTTTTTGACTCCCTCGCCCACTAGAATGATAAACCTATTTTCTTCTATTTTTCCGTTCAGACTTTTAGAGTGAGGTACAAACAAGATTTTAGAAATCTTAGGTGGGTGTAGAAGTTGAATATATGGAGTAAGGTGAGTCATAATAAAAAGTTAATTAAAGAATCTGAGTTGTATCAGAGCATAAATCACCACATTTAATGAGTTTCAGGGGGAGGGGTGATTTTCCTCCTGCTTCATTGTAAGCTTTGCAGAGAAACCAATTACTTATTGTTAGTTACTATACCGTCTATTTTAGTCAGTAAAGGCATAATCGTCACAAACGCCTGCATGAACTTGCAATAACAAGCACATGCAGGTAAGACAATCTACCGAACACAAGAATTGCAGGAAACCTCACTAGTCACTGTGAAGCTGGTCACAGTCCCGGAAATCCTAGGCTTCTCCCCTTAAAAAAAA
>JAQQPU010011501.1:11720-27810 GCA_029168905.1 Artemia sp. Kazakhstan ARC1039 | reverse complement strand
GGGCTCGTCATCTTGATAGGTGACGACTTTGGGAAAATACTTTTTTTTCCAGGATAATTGTATCTGACCATTGGCTCGTCATCTTGATAGGTCATGACTTTGGGAAAATACGTTTTTTTCCAGGATAATTGTATCTGACCATAGGCTCGTCATCTTGATATGTGACGGCTTTGGAAAAATACTTTTTTTCCAGGATAATTGTATCTGACCATAGGCTCGTCATCTTGATAGGACACGACTTCGGGAAAATATGATTTTTTTTCCAGGATAATTGTATTAAACATACGGCCGTATAAGATCGGGACAGGGCTCATCTGAATTGAGGACGTCATTCTTTAAGGGGTTTTTGGAGTTATAACAGTGGCTAATTTGCATAAATTAGGATAACTTAGGGAAAAGTGCAGAAGGGCGTCAATCAACTAAAGCATATAGAGAGAATAATGTCCAGAATTTAATGGGACAGAATTCCAGGACGATCAATATCGAAGTCACTGTCAATATACAAAATCCAATTGAAGAAAGTTTTTCTATCAACCTGACATCCAACGCGAAACGACCATTTTCAAGAACTAAGGGAAAAGGCATGAGAAAATGTCTGAGTTAATCATGATACTTAATGAATCTCAATCCCAAGAACACTTTGAAGATATATGACAACGAGCGTCACGACGAATCGCAAACTAAAATAAAGCACAAAGGAATCTGCGGTTAGAAGAAATACGAAAACAAGCACCACAAAGAATCAGAAGTGAAAATGATGCACAATGAAATCTGGGTTGGAAGACAAGCGTCAGCAAAAATTACATATATACAAGCATGCCGCGTGCCAGTACCAGGAGACCGAAAGAAGCCCGGTCTACTTATACTTAATGCGTAAAAGACTATGGAATGGGTTTTGGGATCTTAATGCGCTTCTCCTCCATGCCGCTCTCTTCCTATGATCGAAATTGCGCTACAGTGTATTTTCAGGCTTAGGGTCTAATTATTATTATTTCTCTTTCTAGAATCTGTTTACCAGTTTTTTTTGTCCAGGTTAATACCTCTTGGGTCATCAGGCTTAGGGTCTAATTATTATTATTTCTTTTTCTAGAATCTGTTTACCAGGGTTTTTTTTTTTTTGTCCAGGTTAATACCTCTTGGGTCATCAGTAAAGCAGCTATATAATAGTAAAAACAGGGAGAAGGAAGAAAATTCTGCTTCTTTTATTGACACTGCAACAAAAACGTATTTAAACAGGGGTGTGCCCATAAAAGCTTTACAGGTGTAAATGGTTTGAAGCTAAAAATGCCCTTACACAATCAATGCTGCTGTATGTTGTGCCAGCTTTTAACATAGGATTTTTTCTAGATTCACATTCATTTGTGCGTTTTTAAGTTGACTTATTTAAGTATGAAAATTTGAGAGTTGGCACACTTGTTAGATGTAATTTTTAAAGTTGGTATTTCCATTTTGATTCATATCAAGGGAAAGAAAAATTAATTTTCACAGGAACAATAAAACTACAATAGAAATTAGGGTTAAGGTCTTTTGGCATTATACAGTCGATCAGTGTTGGAAGATTAGATGCGAAGACCTTCAAGAGAACCTGAGAATGCTTCTTTTTGTAGGATTTGATGCACTTTAAGCACAAATTTTGCATTTTTATTTGGCAAACAATCACTTTCTGGATAAACGGTTTTAATACTTTACAGAAAATAGCAGAAATAGGTGAATGAAATTTTCAGGAATCAGCTAAAATTTTAATTCGGGAATTATGGGAATTTTCAACCCCGTAGTTCAACTACTTTAATTAATATATAACGAAAGATGTGTCCAAAAAGGAATGGTTCATCCTCGAGAGTTTGTCGTTTGACTGCAGAATTGACTGAAAAGGCAGTTGAATTTTCCGTCCATCTTGTCGGCGATCGAGTTCATCAAAGTGGTTGACACCACGGAGAATTCTCGAAGCGTCCAAATTGCTCAAATGATAATTCCTTTGAGATTATTTTTAGCGTTTTCCTTGCAGATATGTTAGAAAATCTAGTGAATTTCTTTTCATTAACCTTTAAAAGAAAATTTTGCTCAATTTAATCGAAAAGACAAATTCACTTTTTCTGATTATGGAATTTTTATCAAAAATGAGTATCTCTGTCTCCAGAACAAAACGTGAGATGTTATATGGTTTCTAAGATTCCTGGGAAATTAGGTGTCGCCTTTTAGTTTTCTGTCATTTATTCAGATCCCTTATCCACGCTCCATAAGTTATGGCAACACCACCCAATCAAATCCAGATAGTTTGGCCACACAAACTGAAAAAAAGTTTATAATGAACGAGACAGGGAAGTAGTTTAAGGTACTGTGTCACCTTAAAGATCTCTGAAAACATGCAAAGAGGACGAAATATTTTTTGGAGTTCAGGAGCTGGCCAAAAAAGGCGGAGTAATTTAGTCACTTTGATTTTGTGCGAGTTAAGTTGTTTCCCTAATTTCTTGTCTCTCTTGTTTATAGTGGAAGTGTTACAAAAAAAGGCGCAGACAAGGGTAGATTCTATTTTATCACTTGGGCCCGAGCGACTGGTTTCAGGATCTGACGATTTTACTTTGTTCTTATGGAGTCCGACGCAAGATAAAAAACCTAGAGGTATTCGATTTTTCTATTTTTTAGTTTTCACAGTTTTGACTTATTGAGGTGTAGTGACGTAGTCACAGTAGTGATGTAGTGACGTATTGACGTATATGAGTATTGACGACCACTAAAGTGTACCTTTGTGGATTCGTTTTGTAGTTTTGTAGTTAAGTTTGTTAGACAACCTATATTTAGGGGAGGATAAGTGGAAGGGAATAAGGATAGGTCAAGTAAAAATTATTTTAAATGATTTTTTTCTACCTAAGCTTTGGGACAGCAATAAAAGAACAACCGGAAAAATAGCTACGAAGGATTAAACCAAAGACCTTATTTTGGCTTATATTACTCCAAATATTGGTGGCATTAAAAGCCAAGTGGCTTTCCATCATATTTTGAAAGCCAAGATAATTCAGATTGTCTGTAAACAGCAAGAACAGACTTTAGGACGAAACAAATACAAAGAAAAGTTACACCCAGCCCCTCATAGTCTCAAAGGTTTTGTGTCTTTAAATGCAATATCCTGCATTTCCCATACTTTTCACTTGTTGCTTTTTTATATTTTATTTTTCTCCAAGGTGACTGTCCACGCTTCTTCTAGGACGTTCTGCGAAAAAATATGTTAAAAGATTCTGCATATTTGAACGCAAAAATGTATACATTATAGAAGGTCTAGTCAGTTACGCCACAGACTGCAAGCCTACATATTAATAAATAACAATTGGAAGTGGATATATGTGAGGCAAGTTGGAATTGTTTTGTGTTCTAAGTGAGATTTAGAACTATGCCTAATAAGGCTAGAGATAAGGAATCTAGCTACGAGAGTTAAAACCAAAGACCTCATATAACAAGAACCTAAATGCTGGTGGAATTTAATTTTGAAAACTGGAACAATTAGATGGTCCATGGACCACAATACACACTAGGATCAAACAGGTACAAAAATGGATAATTAATTTGATGTATATTAGGCTAATATGAGGTCTTTGGTTAATCCTTTAAGGATTGTAAAATTTTCAGACCAATATTATCATTGGAAACAATATCATATAAGGTGTTACAAGGCAATTTTGAGATTTTACACGATGTACCGTCAATATAAATTTAATATCCAGCACAAATTTAACACCTTTAAACACTTAATATCCATTTTATTTATTAGTGAAAGGAGATGAAAAAATATATAAATCGGTTCAAAACTTCGTTTAATCCAGTAAGAATCACATACACTGATAAAATCCCGAGTGTTTTGGCTTCACATCAGGAAGCCTTTATCTACGAATAAAAAAGAAAAACCATATCAAACCGCTACAAAGTACAGGGAAATAGCATAATGAGATGAGAAGCACCATTCAGCAATTGTTATTATCATTATTATTATTATAGACGTATTTACCAAACCGAATCGAAGGTCAGGCCACAAAGGGCAGTAACTCGACATCCGAAAAAATAGCTGAATTAGTAGCTGGTGTTTTTTTTAGCCAAAAGTACGCCTCCCTGATTCAAAGGTAAAAAACGCACATGTGAAACACACTCGAATCAACGAAACGTATTTTGTTTGCATTCGTTGCAAAACAGAGTGAAAGGTCATATTTTTTGGTATTTTTTTTACCTTTTCATGGAGATGGAGAAGAGGTGCAGACATCTTTAAAAGATGCTTAATCTCCCTGTCCCCATCTCTGGGACATGACATTTCCTAACGATGCCACCCATTTTATGAAATAACTCTATCTGGTATCTCACCTTGGCCTGACATTCTTCTATTAGATGCCTTCTTGTTTCATAGCCATCTCCCATTTTTGGCAAACTGGGGGATCAGCTGTTTCTATTTGGGCAAGGTTAGTCCAAAAATTCCCGATACCTGTAATGGCTTCAGTTTCTCTTGGAAGTGACTCTATTAATTATGTCAGCAACTCTTGTTTGTCTTGTAAGAGAAATGGGAAATGTGTGACTGTCTTGTCTAGCCGAAAACCAAACCCAAAAATGGCAAGGTTAATTTTTCAGAAAAGTGCTATTGGGTTCTAGGGGTTGTTTACAGATTTTGTTTTAGATTTTTTTTTCATTTAATTTATTTTACATTTTTTTATTTTTTTAAAAAAGTTTTTTAATTGAAAAAAAAAATCCGTGAATGGTTTTAAAAACCCGATTTTTGGTATCTTGTAAAAACATTGATATTTCCGATTCAAATGTCAAATTTACGCACAGCGATGCGCGCCCGCTCTTCCCTTCAAGGCACTCATGATCATTGGGACACTTACTATGGTCAGCCTCTTTATAGTAGAGTCTAGGCCAAGCTTCAGCCCGCTCACCGCCTGTGCAGGCTTTGATAGGACCCTATTTTTCAAGTTTTGTTGGAGGTTGAATAAAAACTCATAAGTTTGCGACGAGTCTGGGCTTTGAGGAAGTTTAAATTCATATATAAGTTTTAGATCCTAATATAATGCCGTAAATAATATATAATAAAGCTTATAAATTGTGTATACTACCATAGACACTAGTAAATTTTATACTATTTTTAGTATTAATAACTCATCGTAGTCCAAAACCGCCTAACCCATACTTCCCACAAGCTTTGATCTACGGAAAAGCACAGTTATGGAGACATTTGTTTTGCAGAAAAGAAACATAACAGTATTTGAAAAAGCCGCAGGTATGATGTTCAAAAGTCGCTACTACGTTTGCCCTGTCTAAAAGAAAATGAGTTTCAACTCACTTGTTGCTTTTGAACTTCTATTGTTACCAAATAAAACTAAAAGAATGATAATTTGCGAACTATACCACATGAGCAATTTAGCAATCACCTAGTCATTTGATTTCGAGCATGCTTCCTTGTATGAGCATGAAAATTTTAACGTGTGGGGTTTTGAGTTTTTTCTGTAAAAAGGTTGGCAAATAATTGGTCCGCAATATTCAAAATTGTTGCGCTTTTCCACTAAATGCAGGTTATGGGAGTTAGGGGTAATGTCGGCAACGATAGCGGCGCAAAGGCTTTAATACAGGAAAGTTATACTGTCTAGAGCTCGATGATGATATATTTTCGGCTCATTTTCTGTTGATTTTTCACACTCGTTGCTTATTTTCAAACTTGGCTCCCGCTAGGTATTAAAACTGCATGAAGGCACATGGTTGTCAATTCATTAAAAATTGTGTTCCCTCGTTTTCCTTGTTTTCAAGACATATATGGTTGTGTAAGTTTCCACTGAATTTGTTTAAAGAATAATATTTCATTTTTACTGTCCTTGGTACTTCAAAACATACTATATGTGTTCTCATGTAGTAGACTTGTCAGGGTCTCAGTTGAAACCAAGTATGTCCTGGGTTAAGTTTACAGGCAGAAAGTTTTGTTTTCTTTCAAAAGTCAATTGTTTAAAATCTAATATCAACTAATTGAGATCGAGTTCAGTCATTATTTTTGGCCACTCCAGTATTTGTCATATTTGTGCTAATGTTAGAATCTTTTGTCTTGGAATGACTGTTAAACTATGATTCTTTTAACTGTATTTTTAGCTCGTTTGACAGGGCATCAGCAGTTGGTGAATGATGTCAAATTCTCTCCAGACTCTAGAATTATTGCTTCTGCCAGTTTTGATAAATCCATCAAACTCTGGGATGGATTCACGGGCAAGTATGGCCCCTTTTTGATCATCTCTTTTATATAGTGTTATTTATTATGTTTTCTCTTTATTTATTATCTATTTTCTCTTATTTTTCTCTCTTTTCAGACAGTTTGGTCGTCTAAATCAGAAAGTATTCCCTACAAAAAACCTGTTTTGTTTTAAGTTCATCTTCTATCATTATCATTCCTACTGTGTCGATTGATGAAGTCGTGGAATGTAGATTGTTATTAGGACTGTTTTCCATTTTTGTATTTTTCTCGGAAATTAGCAAATGGTTACTACAGTCTAATAGCTGATTCTGTCAGTGCAGAATCTTAACAATCTTTAATTGGCTCAAATAAGATTTCATAATGATCATTTCATAATGAGCATGCTCATTGTAAGAAAATGTTTCTGAAAATTCTGAGATGGATTCTGTGATTGTGTTTAAAGATTTTTGTGTTGCCATTCCCTCAACTAAGTACTGTGGACAAACAGGATGTTCCAGATCAGCTGAGATATATTAGCTTAGGTTGTAATGGAACCTAAGCAGTGGCGTCAATGTGTAAAAATGGGGGGGGGGGGGTAACTTGTCGTTTTTTTCGATTTTTCAAAATCTAGGGGGCAAATAAAATCTATGCCCTCCTCTCAACTGACGCCGCTGAACCTAAATTTAAGAGGAATACACTTAAATTGGAAATAAGAGACCTTAAAATAACCCAATATTTACAAACACTTGCAAAAAATAGCATTTATTGTGTATTATTAAAAAATATTTTTTAGATTTGATAAATATGACGTTCTTCTATTTTTTTTCAGACCAGCGTAAGTATTTATTTTATTTGAACTTTTGGCATCTGTGTCTGTGTTTATCTGCTTGTCCAGAAATAAGAAATGATGTGATTGGCTTACGAAAATCTGTTACAGACGTAAAATAATGGAATTAAAGTAGGCTTTTCACCACAGAACGATAGGAAAGTAGTTTCTCTCTTTCTCTTTGGGACAACCTTCTGACTCTTTGCTGAAATTTAAGTGAACCTATTAATTGTTAAAACACATAGACTTGATTTTCATTAAATCTGACGAAAATTTGTATACAAATTTTGCACAAATTATTTCTTCAAAGTTTATCCTTAAACGGGGTACCACTTTAGACGATAAAAGAAGTATTAATCGTGTCCAAGCTGACCCTAATACTTTTTATAAAAATTTTTACTTTGATGGGTTACAAAACTGCGTAGCACGAAGTGTCCATCTTGGAAGAAGAAGGTGATAAAATTTCAAAAATTTTACTTTGATGGGTTGCAAAAATTCATAGCATGAAATGTTTATGTTACAAGTCAGCTTTGATAAAGTCTGAAAAAACTCCAGTTTGAAAAAACTCTAGTAAAATTCAAAAATTTTACTTTGATGGGCTGTAAAAAATCTCAGCACGAAGTATTTATTTTGCAAGTCAACTGATAAAATTTGAAAAAAAAAATCCACTTTGACAGGTTATAAAAATTCACAGCACGGAATTAATTATCTTGCAAGTCAACTGTGATAAAATAAAAGAAAAATCCCCTTTGACTAGTTGTCAAAATTCACAGCATGTACGGTAAATCATTCTCCTATGATTTTTTTTTTTTTTTTTTTTTTTTGCATAGCGACTAGGAAGTTTGAATTCTGTGAAAATCAAGCTATTTATTTCTGTGCTCCTTTGATAGCTGACTATTGCTGGGATGAGTATGTGTATTATAAATATAATATTCTAATTAGATTGCTCATTATATTTTCTAAATAAAAAAAATACTGGTGGTAAATATAAAAATATATCACAGTTTTAAATTACAGTATGTTTAATCCGTCAAGTTTCAGCAGGTTTTAGAATAATTCAGATGTTTAAAGTCTCAAGGAAAGTTAATATGAAATCCGATTGTTGGAAATGGCTTAGGGGAAACTTTCACAACCATTTGTATTGTTAAAGAATTAGTAAAACAGGAATTTAATGTTTAACGAAAATGACCTCCGTGTGTAATTATGCAGTTTGTGATAGTACCAAGTGCCAAAAAAAACGAAATTTGGGTGAAAAATTAGCAAAAAATAGGCTAAAAACATACCAAATAGGTTCAGGAGATATAGCTTCGGTTGAAGGTGTAGTTATCTTTTGGAATCAATATATTATTAACAAATGAGTTTTTTTCTGAACGAAAAGGGTTATTAAATTTATCTTATTAGTATCTCTTATGTATCTTCACGGTTCAATGTGGCAACACTTATGAAAATATGATACTACCCTAAAATTTTCATAATTTTTAAAGAGCCAAAATAATTTTAGAATAGATTCTAAAATAAGAATTTCCTTGCGGAAGTGATGTCACATCTAAAAAATTTGATTATTTAGAGCTTTAGAACTGAATGCTTTACAACTAAAAAAATATAATTATTAAAAGGTTCGATGGTTATTTAATACGAAAACGATATGTAGTCATCAGTTGGCACTATGATTAGTTTTATGGCTTTCTTCAAGACTATATTTTTCCTAGAGTCTCGATACATAGAACTTAAATTATTATGAAAAAAAGAATTCGGTTCATAGTAAAAAGGGTAAAAATGTTTGAATTATGAGTATCGAATCCAAATAGTTACTGTATGTAAATAATGTTCTGCTTATGATAACCCTGTTATGCCTTATGATAACCCTGTATATATGTGCCTATAGGTAATGATGTGTTTTCCTTCATCTGCTCAAAAAAAAACATATGCTAATAGTGTGGCGGAGCGACACTACAGCTCCGGCAACTGTTTTTTTTTCCTCGCAAACAGCGGTCAGTAGCTCCAAATTGGTAAGAGATGCATACTTGAAATTTTCCTGATTATGAGAATCGTAAAACAGGGCAGAAAAGTTTTAGTGAATTTGTAAAATTTCCAGTAGTTTTCCAACAAAAAAACTGCTTTTGTCCAAATGCTATAGGCTACTTGATGTCAAAAAAAAACTTTCCTATGTTGGAAATTAAACTCTTTTCGGGACAGTTTTACATCGTTCTCCTGCAGAAAGCTGAATTATCTCTCTGTAAGAACCGGAGAACATAGTTTCATATCTCTTCTTGGTTTCTTGGAAATAATTCTTGGAAAGTTGATCTCGTATGTCAAATTCCAAATATGCCAAATTATACCTATAAAAAATTTCTATCTGGTGACAGAAATTTGTTAGATAATGTTATAAAACGCAAAAAATTTGCCGTAATAAAACAAAAAATTCTGTTTATTTAACTGATATTTAACCTTAACATCTGAATCAACGGTTGATTTTAACGTTGAACGTCAACAATAACCTCTGCCACAAACTTGAACTAAACGTCAGCTGACATTCAGTCTGACCCACATTAGTTCGTAATTTTGTGCGTGTTTCCGTAGTTGAAACTTAAAGTTGCTATTAATAATTGTGCTCCTAATTAATTAATCTAGAAAAATTACTGAGCATACAAAAATCCAATTCAGCTAAAACTGCCATCCTCATATGAAAAGCTGGGATATATACAAGGGTGGTCGGCGTTTACTCTCCCTCCCCCGGTGAATACCCCCCGGAAAATACCCCCCACGGAAAATACCCCCCAGAAAATACCCCCCCCCCCCGTGGAAAACAAGGCTTTCCAAATTTGAGAATTTTTTCGAGAACACACGGTTTTTTTTTGTTAGTTTCGTCGTTACTTTAGAAATAAATTTGCGCTATAGATTTGCACATTGGGGGGGGGGATAAGCATAGCGGGTCTGTATGCAAAATGTGTTTGGTACAATTATCCTGCATATTAGATAGATAGACAAATAAGTGTATTTTAAAGCCAAATATACGGCCATGAACACAGTAAAATAACATAAATGAATATAGTGAATGAGGGGTGTGTTTAACCCCCCGGAAAATGCCCTCTCCCACGAAAAATACCCCCCCCCCCTACGGAAAGTAACCCCTGCGGAAAATACCCACTCCTTGGAAAATACCCTCGTGGGAAATACCCTCCCCCCTGTGGAAAATAAGGTTTCTAAATTTGAAACTATTATTTGAGTTTTTTTTTATTGTTTTGTTGAAAAGTGCTAAGGAAGGGGAAAAAGAGGAATTTACACACCAGAAATGTCTTAAAAACTTAGAAAAAAAAAACACAAATCCATTTGTGTTGAAAAGGCTTCCATATGAACTTCTGCAATTTTTGGCAGTAGCGGGTGCCAAATTAAAAAAAAAAAAAAAAATTGAAGAAGAAAACTAATTTAGGCAAACAATCATCAAAATTAAGCTAAAATATATGGCACACAAAAAGTTTAAGAAGGTATGGCTATCCTTTGAAAAGATAGTTGGCTTTGGGAACCAACACATTCTAAATTGTTTAAGTTTTTACGGACAAAAGCGTTGTCAAATTCTACGAGTTTGCTTTTCTTATCTTCCAAGTGTAAAACTACCACAAATCACCATTAACAAATAAATAAAACCCAAAAGTAACAGAAATTATAATAGATAGCCTAGTCAAACTCAAAACGAGCAAAAAGTAAAAGGAGTATGGCTGACAACACCCATATCTTCTTCAGACCAGAAAATAATTTGCACTTTACTTAAAAAAAATAATAATAATAATAACCGTGTATTATCAGTTTGATATACATATTGTGATATCTATTCCTTATAGTCTTAATACTTATTTTTTTGTTGAAGTCAAAAAAGTGAAAACATTTAAAATGTATTTTGTTTTCAGTAAAGTGCAAATTACTTTCTGGTCTTGAGGAGGTGTGAGGGTTGTCATCCATACTGGTGCCATTTGTTTTAGTTTAATTTGTTTTAGTTTAATGATGATTCTTTGCCTAATTTTTTTCTTCTTCAATTTTTTTTTTTTTAATTTGGCACCCGCTACTGCCAAAAATTGCAGAGAATCATATGGAAGCCTTTTCAACACAAGTAGATTTGTCTTTTTTTTCTAAGTTTTTAAGACACTTCTGGTGTGTAAATTCCTCTTTTTCCCCTTCCTTAGCACTTTTCAACAAAACAATAAAAAAAAACTCAAATAATAGTTTCAAATTTAGAAACCTTATTTTCCACAGGGGGGAGGGTATTTCCCACGAGGGTATTTTCCAAGGAGTGGGTATTTTCCGCAGGGGTTACTTTCCGTAGGGGGGGGGGGTATTTTTCGTGGGAGAGGGCATTTTCCGGGGGGTTAAACACACCCCTCATTCACTATATTCATTTATGTTATTTTACTGTGTTCATGGCCGTATATTTGGCTTTAAAATACACTTATTTGTCTATCTATCTAATATGCAGAATAATTGTACCGGACACATTTTGCATGCAGACCCGCTTTGCTTACCCTTCCTCCCCCCCCCCTAATGTGCAAATCTATAGCGCAAATTTATTTCTAAAGTAACGAAGAAACTAACAAAAAAAACCGGTGTGTTCTCGAATTTTACACAGCGTAAGTGGTGCATAATACACAAGTACCAAAATTCCATCCTCCTACGGAAATAAAAAAATAAAACTCAAATAAAATTCTAAAATTTGGAAAGCCTTATTTTCCACGGGGGGGGGGGATTTTCCGCGGGGGGGGGGGTATTCGCCTAGAACTATATGCAAGTACGTACAAAAAAAAATCAGAGGGGAGGGACATGAACTTGAAAACGGAAAAATAGAACAATGTGGAACTATTGGGATTTTGGGAATTATTAGGAATATTTGGAAAAATCATAAACTACCGAGATTTCAGGGGACAAGTGCTTGAAGACCCTAGTCCTTGTGTACGTCCCAGGTTGTATATGAGCTATTATGCATTCGAACTGATTAAGTCTATAATAATAAAAAAAAAGACGAGAAAATTCACAGATACATTGCTAGTATCTATACATTGCTAGGAAGATACATTGCTAGTTTTCATATTAATATTCCAGTAGTCCTGCGGAGAATTATCAAAGATTTTTTTTTCTTCTGCTTATGAGTTTGTGTGTCGAAAATGGCCTTTTGTAGATTCAGTCGTGCAGCATTTAAGAGCCAAAATGTTTTCTCTTGCCGTTATTACTTATTTTCAAAGAATATTATTATGAAATGCAAATTTAAGCGGTAAAATCTAAGAATAAAATCGATAGTGGTGGTTCCAATTCACGATCGTATTCAGGGGGTTAGAGGGTTTGAACCCCCCCCCCCCGAAAATTTTTTTGGGATTGGAAAAAACGTTAAAAAAATGAAAATAAACATTTTTAAGTGTTTTTTGTTTTACCCCCCCCCCCCCCAGAAAAAAATCCTTGTGAAATTTTTTTAGAGGCATAAATTTTGTTTCTAAACCAGGGCTGTAGGCCAAAATCAAACTAATGATCAAACAAATGAAATGAACTAATGGTTTAATGAAATGAATCATCAAACTAATGAACTATCAAACTATTGATCAATTGTGGCTGTAGGCCACAATTTATTGATTAAATGTAAACTTTTAATTTGCTGCGTCAATTATTTTGGAATATAAATTGGCTGAAACATTTTAAAAAGCCATTGTTAACATCTTTGTCAAATTGATTTTCGTGACAAAAGACAATTTTCAAAAGGCAAGGTTGATTAGGTTGAACCAAAGTTCTTATGCTAGACTTCAAAATACTGATAAAACTATATTTGAGACCTGAGATGATTTGGATTTCTCGTGTTTTATTCAGGATTTTCGTTCGGGAGGGGGGGGGGAGTAATTTAAAGAAATTTTCAAGGTGTGGAAGGCTTATGAAAAAAGATTAGTGATTATCAAGGGTTCTGTGTGCAAAAATTAGTTTACATGTAATTTTTTTACTTATTCGGGGTTGGGGGTTCAAACTGCACACCCCTCCCCCCTGGATACGGCCATGTTGTAAATTTTCTTCATCGGGTCATTGTTTATCTATATTCTTTTACTAACTCTCCCTTTTTTCAGGTTCATATCTTCCTTGCGGGGTCATGTGCAGTCCGTATATCAAATTGCATGGTCTGCAGATTCTAGACTGTTAGTTAGTGGTAGTGCCGATTCCACTCTAAAAGGTAAATTATAAAAAAAGGTCTTTTTGATTGACTCATTGGCGTCAGATGGGGAGGAAGGAGGCAGAAGGGTTTTGGCTTCCCTGAAAATTTCCCCTTGGTGGATTTTATCAAATTTTCAGATATTTTCATTGATATTTCTGATATTTCAGATATTTCTTTATTGCTATTTTCATAGAAAAAATGAAAGAAAAGCAAAGTTACCCCTCCTCTAGATTTTGAAAAATAGATGTCCGCCCCCGCTCCCTAATTTCCATGAACTGACGCCATTGGTTTGGCTATTAATGCTTATTTTAAAAGAACATTATTATGAAAAGACGTGACCTTTGCCATAGAAGTACTGGAACGTTTTATTCCCATCCTGTTTTTTGTAGTTTCCTATTGTCCTGTTTACAGTAAAGAAAATTTGTAATAAACTCAAAAACAAAGAGGTAATACTTTCCTATACTCCCGTATTATAAAATGTGCTTTACCTCCATTGGTTTATTTTTATGATCTATTCGTATTTTAGTAAGTTATTCGTGTTATTCTTTAAGCGCATTTCAGAAAGGGAAGACATATAACGCTACCTTTTTACCCGTTGCTGGTGTGTTAAATTTTGAGCCAGTAAAGAGAACGTGAAATATGTTTGGGTTTACCTTGCGAAATGTTAAGCCAGTAAAAACGAAGAAATGCATTTTTTTTGTTGATTTTTTTGTTGTTGATGTTGATTTCTTTTTTCAATTAAATTATCTGGTTATATGTGGCGTACACCAAATGTTTAACAAATAAGTTGAAAATCGTAGCATACTAATGAAATTAGCTGAATAATAAGCTTCTCCTTAACATGGCTGACAATTTTCGTCAGGGTTGGTTTTTGGTGGAGGAGAAGTTAGCTCAGTTATTAAGGGAACGAAGGAAACCTGACAAATAAAACACGTTGAATTAAGTCGAATTTGTAGAAAAAAGATCTAAGACCCGAAAATTTTTGAGCTTTTATTGGAAGTGATTTTTTGGAAATAATAAGGGAACGAATAGAAATTAATTCAGAAAGACTTTCCCCCCCCCCCCAAAAAAAAAAATCAAAGAAAAACAGAGCCATAATAAAACGTAAAATGAGCAGGAATAAAGTCACAACTGTATAATAATCCGAACTTTAATACTGAAAGAACGTACCATGAATAAATAAACAAAACCCGAAGGAAATGAAAAATACCTGCCAAAGTAAAAGTGTTGAATTAAATTGAATTTGTTGAATTGTAGCTAAGGGCCCAAATTTTTGTTTTTATTGGAAACAATTTCAAGTTGAAGAATTATATTTTTCAAAGGAGATTGTCTAACCAGAGAAAATACCAATTTTTACTCCTTCATTTTTGTCTTATCTTTTCGTTTTCCCTTTTTTGCGCTTTGATTTTGCGCACTGATTATAGTCCTTCATTTTGAGCAAGTTTGATGTGCCTGCTATGGAGTATAGTACTTGTTGTAGTGGCATAACCACTCCTCCGGACCAATGCGGAAAGAGCAATTTACTCCCTCGCATTTTTTCATTTGGAGGACAAAACAGTAGCTCTTCTTAATCCTAGGAAGCAAATGCACATCTACAAATGGACCAGTGGATAAAGACCCATTTGAGGAATCTATGGACTCTCAAGGGTAAAGCAAATGCACATCTACAAATGTACCAGTGGATGAAGACCCATTTGAGGAATCTATGGACTCTCTAGGGTAAGGCAAATGCACATCTACAAATGGACCAGTTGATAAAGATCCATTTGAGGAATCTATCTACTCTCTAGGGTATAGAATGGCTTTATGGACAAATTTTCTTCGATGTTTTGTATAAAGTAGTTGAAACTTTCAGGAATCAGCTTAAATATGTCGTCTTAAAAACCTCTGAAAGTTTTGTTCGCGAAGCTCAACTACTTGTCTTAAAAATATTAATGAAAGCTTCTCTGGATTAGTTTCCGAAATTCATTTTCTCCAAAAAGTTAATTAAGCCTCTTAACGCGGAATGGTACGGAAGCGGAACTGTAAAATTATTTTCATTTTATTGTAAAGGTTTAGTATATAAGATAAAAATTCAGTTTTTGTTTAAAATTGAGGAAAAGTAAATAATGTGTAAATATTGATTAATGACGCTTCTTGACCGCAAATGCGCGTTTGCATTAGTCCTCTGCCAGCTGGGATTGAGCCCCATGCATCGTATTACCAAGCAGAGATCAGTCCACTCTGCTACAACAGGCATAATTAATTTTAGCTAAACCTCTTTAAATTGCAGCGAAATAAAATTGGCACTATCTGTCCAATTATAATATGTGACAAAGCTGTTGAACCTAATTCTCAATACTGTCTGGAGGCGCTATAATCTCTTGTCAACATTTCGGGAATAGACAATATTCATTACACAGGTTGTTAGCTAAAGCCCTTTGAAGTGCAGCGAAATAAAATTGGCACTATCTGTTCAATTATAATATGTGACAAAGCTGTTAACATTGCGGACTGTTAACACTGGAGGCGCTATATTCTCTTGTCAACATTGCGGGAATAGACAATATTCATTGCACAGGATGTTAACTAAATCTCTTTAAAATGCAGCGAAATAAAATTGGCACTATCTGTCCAATTATAATATGTGACAAAGCTGCTGAACCTAATTCTCAATACTGACTGGAGGCACTATATCTCTTGTTAACATTGCGGAAATAGACAATATTCATTACGCAGGTTGTCATTATTAGCTAATGATGATCATGATTCCTCCACTAGATCCCGCCACTGTAAGTGAGCTACCTCTGATGATATTTGGCCTTCCTGTATATTTAATTCACAAAAAAATTATGCAAAGGAAATACGCTGTATAGAAAAAAATAGGATTATTATTCTTAAATAATTTCTAAGACCACACTGG
>JAQQPU010011500.1:12586-27810 GCA_029168905.1 Artemia sp. Kazakhstan ARC1039 | reverse complement strand
GTAAAGAGCGAGGCGTTGAGGAGGGGACAGCCCCTTTCATATACGGAATAATTTCTGTTCGTTTTAAGTTTTAATGTCGCTCCTTACTTTCAGTTTAAAAAACTTGTTTTTTTTATTTAATACCATATAAGACCTTTGCTAAAGCTCTTTTACCAATAGAATGAACCGCTTGCTGATAATCTGTAAAACTGAGGATGAAAGGTGTTTGACAACTCAGGCAAAGTATCAAAATCAACAAAATATCAAAGTAACAATAAGCATCTTTCATATCTTACAACCAACCCTTGTCCTGTAAATTAAAGTTTTCCCTAAAATCTGTAAATCTAAGTATCAGAATAAAAAAAGTATTATAATAACAATAAGCAACCTGTATGACCCTCAGCCCTTTCCCCGGAGGTGTGGAGGATGGTTCATACCCGGGAGTATAGCTTTTTTAGCCTCTGGACTCTTTTGAGCATTTCCAAGCTCAAAACTGCTAACTCCTGATTTAATACAAAACCAGCTGCTAACCTTATTTCCTACCTGAACTGAAGCATTGTTATTCTCATATATAGCACTAATCAGCGTTAAACGTGTTAGCAGCTGATTTTGTGTTAAATCAGAAGTTGAGCAGGGTTGTGTTCTATCCCCCTTTATATGATCATTTTGTTGTACTTTGTCTTAAGGAACACAGGAAAGGCAATGGGAGACCACAGAATGAAATGGGGAGGAAAAAGTCTCCTTGACTTAGATTATGCTGATGATTTAAGCATCCTAGATGAAAGTGTGAGCAAAATGAATGAACTTTTAGAGGCTTTGCGAGTTCAGGATACTAGAATAGGTTTGAAAATTCATGTTAAGAAAACTAAGTCACTAAGTCTAGGAATCAGGTGAGCAGCTTCATTTGCCTTGGTAGTATTATTAGTAAAGAGGGTGGGAGTAGTGAAGATGTTAAAAGTAGAATAGCCAAGGCTCAGGGTGTTTTTTCACGGTTAAAAAAAAAAGTTTAGAAGAATAGGAAGATAAGTCTGCAAACCAAGATTTGAATATTGGAAGCTGGAGTGATGACAGTGGTTAATTATGGGGCTGAAGCATGGACGGTCCGGAAAGTGGATGATGATTTGCTAGATGTTTTCCACAGAAATTTCCTACGGATTGTTCTGGGTACCGGGCTGACTGACCGTATTTCAAATAGTAGACAGTACGAAAAATGTGGTTAAATTCCGCCTTTTAGGGCTATAATGAAAGAAAGGTTGAGTTGGCTAGGGCACAGTCTGCAAATGCAGGATGACAGATTGCAGAAGATTGTCCATTTCGGCCAACCGTCTAGGGCTAAACAGAAAGCAGGTCGTCCTCTGGGGTGGGAGGATGTCATAAAGAAAGATTTAAAGTAAATTGGAACCTGGGAGGGTGGAAAGAGGGAGGCTTTGAATAGATTCGGATGGAGAAGGAGCGTGCGTAGCTGTGTTGGCCTCGGGCGGCATGGTGCTGTAGTGAGTTGTTAGTAGAAGTAGTAATTATTTTGACATTTTGTTTACTCTGATACTGTCTGTACTTTGATACTTTGTCTTTTTGATATTGTTATTTTGATACTAGTTTTGAGACTTTGATGAGGCTTTAATGCTTAAAAAAGTTGATTTTGAAATAAACTTTTAAAATCAGTTTTAATACATTTGGGGCTAAACATTTAGTACTTTGCAGCTGTCAACAGCGTTTAACTACCTTTTTAATTTATATTGAGCAAAAAATTCTATAGTTTCCAGCACTTAAAAGCGTCTAATTACAGTTTTAGTTTATATAGTTCAAAATATTTAGTAGTTTGCAGCAATTAAAAAAGGTATATTACAATTTTAATTAATATTGGCTAACCATTTAGTAGTTCGCAGTAATTAACTGCGTTTAATTGCAGTTTAAATTTATGTGGGGCTAAACTATTAGTAGTTTGAAGCAGTCAACAGCGTTTAAATAAAGTTTTATTTTACAATTTCAGTACCGTAGTTGACAGATGTAGGAGGTAATGAACAGGTATACCTTTTATGCCCCTCTATAAAAAGAAAAGAATAATCCGTTAACTGAGACAGATAAGTCAAAGGATTAGTGCAGCTTTTCGAAAAACTGTCAGTTGCAATAAGAATACTGTAATACAATTATATGGGGCAAAGCATTCAGTAGTTTGCAGCAGTTAAAAACTTCTAATTACAGTATTAATTTATCTGAGGCAAAATATTTAGTAGTTTGCAGCATTTAATAACGTTTAATTACAGTTTTAACTTGTTTGGTGCTAAATACAGTTTTTGTGGCAATTAACAGCTTTTAATGACAGTTTTCATTGGTCTAAACATTTAGTAGTTTGCAATAGTTAACAACGGTCAACTACATTATTTTTAAATGGGGCAATACATTTTTAATTTATTTGAGTATAAGTGTTTAGGAGTTTTCTGCAGTTAACTACATTTAATTACAGTCTTTAATTACAGTTTTAATAAGTTAAAACTGCCACGAAACCAGACCCCGGCGCCGCGTCGGCGGATCGACCGAACGCCACCGACGAGAGGCCCGGTCGAACGCCACCGAAGTGTCGTAATGCCACTGGCGCGCCAAAGGCGCGCCATCGCCGACAGAGGTGGCGGCGTTCGGTTAACTTTAAATTAATTTTGCGGCAATCCTTTTATTGCGTCAACCACAAAGTCGGAGCTTTTTCTTCTCGTGTGGTTTAGTATTTCGATTTTCCTGATTAGAAATTAAGCAGGGCTTGCACTATCCCCGAGTTTTCGGTTATTTCCCCGAAAATCTATGTCACCCCGAAAAAAAATTTGGTTCTCTTAATCCCAGAAAATCACGCAATCACGGTGCCACCCCTAGGCATTTATCACCAGTGACTTTCCCTGCCAAATATTAGTTTGCATACCATAATTCTTCACTACTCTCTTGTTCATTAATTTTCGTCTCTTTTGTTACTTTGCATAAAAACCAGACAGTTGCAAAACACAAATATTGCAATCACTACTATACAGCTTCAGCCTTCAGATGGATTTTGAAATTTACAGCCGACAGTTTGTTTCTACAGCTGAATTGTAAGTTTGCATTTTTTTTTTTTTTTTTTTTTTGCTGTTTTTAGATAAGATTTTCTTAATGTTTAATACTCAGTTGTTGAACGCCTGAATGTTTAATACTCTATTGTTCGGAAGCTACCTCAAAAATGTGACTCATAAATAAATTGTAAATTATTGCCTATAGGGGGGGGGGGGGGGGGGGGTCATTTTTAAGTGATAATACCCTTTTTTTATTGAAAGTAGGGATGCCAAAAGGATAATTATTTTTTTCATTTAAAGTGGAGACAGAAGAAAATGATATCAAATTCCCTGGGAAACCGTTGAATTATTTTGATAGATCCAGGGCCCCCCATTAAGACTTATTTATTGTCTTGGATATTTTGTGATTTCTCATAGGCTACTGGCCTAATTTGGCTTTTGTGTGTGCTCCCTTTTAATTAGATTCATTGGATCTTATTGAATACCACGGCGAATCTATGACTCAGTTTTCCAATAATTAGAGGTATATCAGAATAATTTTGACATTTTTGTTGTTGTCTTTGTACCCCTTTACTCATATACTCATTTTTATTTCAAGGAACGCTAAGCTGTTTAACGTTATTTTCCGTGTTTGTTTGAACCATATAGTGACCTAGTTAATTATTAAGTAACTTATTTTTCTAATGAAAGCTGAGACGGTATTCTATCAAGGTGGTATCCAGAGGTGGGGGTAGGGTGGTATTACATTTGAATGATAACGTATCGAAATTTTTTTATTGAAAGCAGATATACCAAAAAGTTATTTTTTTAAAACTTAAAGCAGAGAAGGCATTTTATCAAGGTGGCAACAAGGGGGGGGGGGGTAGAGAGCTATTGTATTTAAATGATAATACCTCGATTTTTTTTTTAAAGCAGGGGTGCCAATAAGTTAATTTTTTTATTTAAAGCAGAGACGGTATCCTATAAAGATAGTCTCCATAGGGGGGCATAGGGAGTTATTATATTTAAGTGATAGTACCTTGATTTTTGTTATTGAAAGCAGGGATGCCAAAAAGTAGAAAAGTTGACACAAATTAACAAGATTTTCGTGAGTTATACTTGATACAGCACTTACATGGTTTTATCGTCCAAAGGGAAAGGGACATATGCGTTCAACCCGTTTTTTTCTTATTGATAAAACGGGTTTAATTTGAAAACATTCATTCATAAGTACCAGGCAGATTCACACTAAAACGAACTGGTGTGACGAAAGCGATATCGACATCCCCACTTAACGTTGCGCTCGAGTGACAACGGCGCCCTTGGTCCAGTGCCCAAGTTACATTAAAAGGCCTGGTCATAATAAAAGCTTTCAATTTGGGAGGTTCAAGGAGGAGTCTTTGACGGTCTTATGACCTCAGGGCAATAGATTTGCAACGTTTTTACGTATCTACAGTGGTTTAAAAAATTTGATCACCCCACAAATGATTGCCAAAAGTATGCACAAATAAAACAAATGTAACATTGGAATATTATAACACTTTTTTCAAAGCTTTGAAGAAAAGCAAAAAAGGCTAAATACCCCTAACTGTGCTTGAAAGCTATTTTAAAAGGAAACTCTTTGGAGATTTCCATGGAAATGACCATAGCAGAAGCTTTGAGCCTGGGTGGGAATCTAAGAGGAGTCTTTGAGTATTTTGACCACAGGTGACTTATTGTTGCGACTTTCTTAAATTTGGTAATTTTTGTAAGCATTTGGAAATCAAAGCTTAAACTCAATTACTGATACTAAGTGTCCTAACATTTTGCTTGGATTAAAAGTGGCGAACAAGGACGAAAACATCTTCCTGGAGCTACTTCTGTCTGCATACTATTTCATTTAATTACATTTAAAACGGATGAGCTTTTCATTTTTTACCGGAAAATAACTGGCATTTAATTTTTCTTCATACCGAATAAACCATTAAGTGTTTTTTGTTTCATTATGATTAAAGTGTTCTCATATATATAATTTGGAATGAATCCCCAAAAGAAAAAAACGAATAATATCCAAAAGCAATAAAAAGCAGCAGTTCAGCCTTAGCCTACATGACATATATTCTATAAAAAAAGCCAAAAAACTTTAAAATGCATTTTTTAAAATTGTAATTAAAAACAGTTTTTAATACAAGAAGTCTTTTTAAGAATCCAAAAGAGCAAAAAAAAAAACAAAAAAAAAACAATCAATATTAAAGTCTCCCATTTCAACTGTTTTAAAGGTGACAAAACAGATATAGGCAAAGGGTATTATGAAAATATTAAGCTTCTAAGTTCAAAGTTATATAAAGTTTTTACCGAGATAACTGACGATTTTTTTGATACGGTATTTGAAGCTTTTATATGCTGCAATGCTCGATGAAAAAAACTCCTAATTTTTATAATTATTTATGTTAAGAATACATAACTAATAGATACTTCAACTACTCGTATTTTGCAAGGGTTCTGAAACGCCACAGCCATTTCGTTTCTATCACATTTCTACTTCTCTTGATGAATAACAAAGAAGACCAGTTTCCAGCCAGTGACTTGTGAATTTTTGAACTCATGAATAGGCCCGAATCTGTTGTAAATTTAAGCTGTGATTTGAAAAAAACTGATGAAAACATTAATGTTTGCGGTCAACATTGATCACGCCGGCGGCGCGCCACCGGCATCTTATCGGCGGCATGGCGTGGCGTGATATTTTTGACCCCGCCACCACCGGTCTTTCCTCGTCGGCACGGCGCCAGGGTCTACATGAAACATTGTTAACTGCTGCAAAGTAGTACATGTTTAGCCCTACATAAATTAAAACTCCAGTTAAACGCTGTGTAACAGCTGTAAACTAGTAAATGTTTGGCCCTATATAAAGTTCTTTACTTAGGCAGCACGATTGCGCTGCCTATGATAAGGCAAAACATTTGCTAGTTTACAGCTGTTACACAGCGTTTGACTGGAGTTTTAATTTATTTAGGGCTAAATATGTACTACTTTGCAGCAGTTAAAATGTTTCATGGCAGTTTTAATTTATTTGAGCAGAAATACTGAGTATTTTGCAGCTGTTAACAGCATTTAATTACAGATTTAATTTATGTAGGGCAAAACATTTAGTTGTTTGTAGCAGTCAACAATGTTTAGTTACAATTTTAATTCATTTGTGGCAAATTATTGAGTAATTTACAGATGTTAACAACGTTTAACTGCACTTTTAATTTACTAGGGGCAAATTATTGAGTAATCTACAGATGTTAACAACGTTTAACTGCACTTTTAATTTACTAGGGGCAAATTATTGAGTAATTTACAGATGTTAACAACGTTTAACTGCACTTTTAATTTACTAGGGGCAAATTATTGAGTAATTTACAGATGTTAACAACGTTTAACTGCACTTTTAATTTACTAGGGGCAAAATATTGAGTAGTTTGCAGCAGTTAACAACTTTTAATTACAGTTTTGATTTAAATAGGGCAAAATATTTAGTAGCTGTGAGGTGTTAAAAACGCTTAATTACAGTTTTAATTTATTAGAGGGAAATAATTGAGTAGTTTGGAGCTATTAAAATCGTTTAACTATAGCTTTAACTTATATGAGGTAAAGCATTTACTTGTTTGTAGCAGTTAAGAACATTTAATTACAGTTTTAATTCATATAGGGCAAAATATTTAGTATGGCGAAAAATTTAGTAGTTTTCAGTAGTTAATAACTTTGGATTAAGAATTTGAATTAGTCAGCAACGTATAATTAAAATTCCATTTTATAGTTTTGGTACCTTCGTTTTCATATTTTGGGGGGGGGGGCAGTGAACAGGTATACCTTTATACCTTTCTTCAAATAACAAAAGAATGATCCACTAACTAACACAGATGCTTCGAAGGATTAGTGCAGCTTTTCGAAAAATTATCAGTTGAGATAAGAATACAGTAATACTGCTCTTTATATTATTTAGCTATTTAAAGCTACCATATATAGCATTATACATAACAATTATATAACAAAACTGGTTTAGTTGACTTTCTTAGGAAGTCTAAAAATATTCAGCTAAATAATCAATTTAATCTCTCTATAAATATTTGACAAAAGTATTAATAAAGCATTCCGCATTTCAACTGAAGATAAATCCCTTGGAGATAAATCTGAGGATTTTTGAGTTTTAGGATCGTTTATTCACAGTATTTGGTACCTCTGATGTACTTAAATGAACATTTTGACTTGAATTCGACTAAGACATGACTCGTTGTAAAACCGAGCCAAGACCAGACGTGGTGTATCAAACGAGTTTAATCTTGTTTTAGTAAGAAAATCAGCTAAATCGTGATTAGTGGGACCAGGGCCAGCACTTACGGGAGGAGGAGGGACGCCCCCAACCCCCCAAATGTTTTTGGTCACTCTGTAAAAAAATCGGTAAAATCGTGGTGCTTTGTGCCACGATTTTTCCGACGCCGCTAAAATTCTTTGTTCGGTTCAATAAAGACCACGACGATACTGACATGCCATCTACAGAAATTTTGAACTGGATCGGTAATCACAGGAGTTTTACAACTCCTGGCGTGATTTTACAGATGGCGCCACAACTTTCTATTTGGTTAAACAATCAGCATTAAAATAGTGACATGATATGTACCGAAATATAAATCTCGGTTGGTAAACGCAGCAGTTTTACCGACTCATGCAGTGAGTTTGCGTATTGTATTCAGAACCGACATTATGCAAATTATATTGACAAAATCAGTACGGTAAAAATGGCCAGCCAGTCGGTAAAATCTCTTGCCCCTCCAACATTTTGCTAGTAACGACACTGAGTGTGACACCCAACTAAGGCCTAAATCAGTTTGATTGGGAGTTACTATCTAAATCTAAAGTTGCTCTAAAGGGTGTCAATTGTTACCAGGGGCTTCGTTTCAGAGGGGACAAGTGGGGCAGTTACCTCCTATAATTTGGAGAAAGATTATTATACAGCCCATGCCCCTTGACTCTCCGGGTGGAGACCCCTCTTGCCCACTCCCCCAACTAAAATTCTGGATAGACGCCCCTGCTTGTTACTCCTTGAGCCGCACACTGCCCCTGGTGACACACTTCATGCTGCGTTGGCACATTTCCACAGTGCTTGGGTCATGCCTCCTAGTATAGACATTTTTTGAAAGTAAGCAACCCCTAGCGCTGTTCAGAAGGCAAAAATATGACGTGTTTCGTTGTTTTGATTGATATACTTTTTATAAGCGAACAGACGACCAAATTGTTTGGGTCTGAGACTATATACTAATCTTATTTATAAGGAAGGAATATTAATAAAATAAAGTTACAAGAGTGCACATGTCAAAAACGTAGTACACAATTTTACAGAATCCGTTTGCTATCTTGTAGAAGATTCTTTCCAGTGACATCAATTGGGGGGGGGGAAATTTGCTCCACAGATTTTCGGTCTCTCCCCATTTGTGTTGAAAAACAACTGTTTTGGGGTTAATTGAAAAGTATATGTTTTGGTATTTTTTTGAAAAAAATTATCAATTTGCTCCACCAGATTTGAAAAATCTATTCCCCCTCCACAGAATCCTTGTAAATTTACGTCACGGGTCCCTTTATACTCAAGCTCTTCCTTTTTTTTGTTAATTTTTCTGGTTTTGTACTTCTTTTCCGCTTGCAATTTTATTTCTCAGATGTGCTATATTTGTTGGAGTGTTATTCTTATATCTATTTGATTCTTTGCTCTAACGGTTTGTGTTATTTAGTATAAAACTCCAAGGTGCTTTGTACTGTTTGTACTAACAAGTAAATGAATAATTCAGCTGTTAAGACCGACAAACAACTTAGGGGTTACCCACTTCAAAAATAATGTGCACCAGGTGGAATGTATGGCATGTATGGCATGGCATATATGAGGATGTATGGCATGTATGATGGAGTAGGCCTTGCTCTGAAATATTCATCGGATTGTGGAAAGCCTATGACTCCTCGCTAATAACAAAAATTTCAACCTGAAAAAAATAGGAAAGGATAACAAAAGGAAAAAAATCAAAAGAAAATTTGACGAAACAGAGAAAGAAATAATCTACAAAAATATTACCCCCTCCCCCTCCATATCACAAAACTAATGAAAATTTTATAAACAAACCCTTAATAATGATAAAAAATCTTTTTAACTTGTATCTGAAAATGATAAAATTTCAAATTTCCGTTCGAATAATAGGCAATTTTCTTAGAGCCTCAGACCAGGGCTGTATCCCGGATTTTGGTTTGAGTGTGGGGGAAATAACGGAACTTTTGCTCTCAGGGTCAAATTTTTGTTCGGGGATAGTTTAATGGTTTTTTTTCCTGCATTTTTAAGAATAATGTACTAAGCGGAGAAATATATTTTAGGTTTCTAATAGTCTCTTTACCTGAATTTTAAGACCAATACCTAAAGTGCAGAAATATCAGGGGATCCGGTGGGTCAAACTCAATAATCGCCCCCCTCCCTTTTAGCTTCACCCTTGCCTTCGGATCCGTATGGTTTATACTCAAAGTAGACTATAATACAATATAAAAATTGTGAGAATAGACGATTTTTGTGAATCATACAATTGTGAAATTAAGAGTAATGAATAAACAGATTAGAGAAATGACTTGGTAACATCCCATTTAAATATTGAAAGCAAAATTTAGCAATTGCGAAATGTCAGAGTTGCGTCATATGCAAAATACAATGTTTGGAGAACACTTGATTTAAAACGGAAATTGAAGATGATTAAACATAACTTTAATGACTTTATTTTGAAAGTTTTCTCAAGACTTGTGAAGAGAGAAAATTTAAAGCAGAAAATAAAGTTGAATATTATAAACGAGAAGAATATATAATCAGAAGAAAATAGTAAAAAGGAGAATAGAGGGGAAAAATATACGCTGTTAAAGTAGAAATGTGTGAGGAGGTGGAATCCCAGCCATTCATGAATACTCAAAAGCTTGTAAAACCGTCATCAAACATCAAAAACAGGTACCCTATCAAGCAGTTGCATCACCTAACCTTTGTTCAATTTCTTTGCGCCTTTCTAAGCTCACTAATGTGACTTATTTTCTGGTATATTTAGAAACATTTTAATTCCAAATTTAGAAAAAAAAAATTCAGTTTGACATAACCAAGAGAAGATTCTAGTGACACTTTTTCTATCTAATTTAAGTTTTTCTTATATTGGTTTTCCATTTGGAAATTCTAACTTTTTGTTGATGAGAGCACTTATTTTTTTCGTTGACAATTCATGTAAGCTTTTCTTTTCTTATGATTAGGGTTGCTTGTCATTATCCTTGTAGTGTGGACATGATTAAGTTTAACCTGACATTTATCTGGTAGTTGCGTAGTACGTAGCTACGTCGCTCTACGTAGCTACGTAGCTCTCACAGTTCTAGTAATAACATTGTGCAATAGCACAGTCAGTACAACAGTAATATCAAGCAATATGGTTGTAATCTTCAGTATTCAAGTTTCCCACATTCCATGTCCTAAGGATTCCTAGTACTCTTAAATTGAACGACATTAAACAGGATAACCTTGAATTTAATGAAATTGAGTAATAGTTTAAAAAAAAAAAATGTTTTCAAAATTTTCTTGCTCTTTCAGAATGGTCGTAAATGTATCAAACCAACGACGTCTTGTGAACGCCCGAGGTGTGAAATTCAGTTTGAAATGCAGTTCATGTGAAAGCTTGAGATGTGAAATTGATTTAAGAAAGTATTAAAAGGTGCATAGGTTTCCGTGGTGAAGTGAAGATCTATCTCTGTGACTTTTACACTTGACTTTTTGACACCAATATTATCCCTATCGCTCACTATGCATATGAAACATCAACGCTGAATGCGGATGCTAAATGCAAACTCGCAACCTATGAAACTAAATATCCGCGTCACATCATTGGTGTTACCTGCTTTGATATAGTATCCTTCAACATCTTACAGTTAAACAAACGACATTATCTTGAACAATTATCTAGAAAATCCAGCCAGATCAGCTACGGTGGCTTAGCCGTGTCTAACAGATGGATTAACTCTATCGCCTGAAGATCATTTTTGAAGACTAAATTCTCGGTTTTCGCACTCATGGTCACCCTCTGCTGTGTTGGCCTCAGGCGGCTTGGTACTGCGGTGAGATTTTAGTAGTAGTAGTAGTAGTAGTAGTAGTAGTAGTAGGTCACCCTCATAGGGGGACAGAAACTTCATTCCTTATTGCCTTCTGAGCCTTTTTCATCTACCGGAAGACCAAGATGCACATAGAATGCATACCCACGTCTTTACAAAGAAACAGGCCCCAAGGCGATCTTCAAGAACGGATTGAACTTGAGCCAGGCTTTCAAACTTTGAATTTTCGAGAGTTTAAAAACCAGATGTTACTCAAATCAATCATAGAAGCCTTTCAAAGCTCCTCTAGTTGAAGAAATGTGGTGCAATGTCCAAAATACCTATTCAATTCCGGTGTGTTTAAATATCTTTATTAGAGGAAATTGAGCGTATTTGTATAGAAATTCACTAAACACAAATGGGCTAAAGCTAAACGTATACAGTTTCGTTTGAGTTCTTTCAAGCTTTGATTTTGCAAAGGAGGGGTTTTCAGCCACACCCGATATCATCACTGGGGATTTTTTTTGGCCCAATCTCACTAGAGTTAATGCCTTTGATCTACACTGAGACTACAGTATGAAAGTATACAGTACAGGAATTTTATTTTGAAAATGAGACTAAAGTTACTAGTGAACAGAGCATAAAGCCGCAGAATTCAGTTCTAATCTATCATCTGGAAACTCATTTTAGTCAATTGTTTAACTTTGTTTTTGGTGAAGTAGGGCACACTTTTTAAGTTCTTTGACCAGACATTTTCCAATAGAAAATAGATTTTGCTGTCAAGGTCAGTCTTATACATCGTCCTTTCCATGTAGTTTAAGGGTACAACATCGTTTTGAGTAAAGCACGTCACATGCTTGTCTTTTACTTTCTTACTTTTATTTTTGCTCCTAACGAGACGATGAACGGTCCATCCCGGAGCAAAAAACTTGGGAATTAGTTCCGAGGTCCATTTCGTCCTGTCGACTGCATCTTCTCTGTTGACTTTCTGCCAATATTTGACAAATATTCGCCTGTTCTTCTGGGTATTCCCAGGAGGTCAGGTCCTTCTTGAACCAGAAACTACCTTAAATTTACTCGTCAATACTGGTTGTCCAAAATCACTAAAGAGTGGCTTAAAGGCTAGACAGAGGTCTAATGATGTCTATTTTTAGACATAATTTTCAAAGACAAAGTTTTTCCGAGGGAAGTAAAGAGCGAAGTTAAAACTTAAAACGAACTAAAATATTTTTCTATATTTTGCCCATATATTAGCTACGGATGCTCTGTATGGGCAAGTAATTTTGTAACATGTTTCAAAAGAGTACAAAAACTTCAGAATAGAGCTGTAAAATTATTATCTGAATTTGATGATTCTGATGAGGTTCCTGCTCATGAGCATTTTAAAAAGAATAAGTTAATGGATGTATCCCAAATTCGAGATTACCAAGTCGCGATTTTCTCGTATAAATATTTGAATCAGCTGCTCACCCCTGCTTTTGAAAATCTTTTTACTTTTAATAGAGACCGTCATGATCATAATACAAGAAAAGCTGATGACTTAACTCATGAGTTTAGGAGCACCACTCGGGCATCTTTTGTGATTCACCATTATGGTCCCCGTGTTTGGAATATATTGCCCGAGTGTGTGAAAAATGCCTCTAGTCTTCCGGCTTTCAAGTCACGGGCAAAGAAGTTTCTTTTATCTCGTGAGTGAATTTGGTGTTAAGCCCACTCCACGTTGTCATTCTATTTAAGGTATTTCCCCGATTTACTTTGCTTTTTTTTCTATCTACTTCTTGTCTTTTCCTCTTTCTCCCTTTTTTCCTTTATTCCTTCATCAGCTAAGTTTCTTGTGTGTTGAGTAGCAAGGTATGAATGTTGTTTTAATTAGCTGAGAGTGAGGACCTCGCTTGCCCTTTCAAGCTTATTGCCTTTCTTGGCAGGCGAAAGGTGAATAGTGTTTGTTTTCTTTTTTAATAAATGTATATCTCATATCTCATCTCATTTCCCTATGTTTGTAGGATTACAGAAAACTAGTACTTTACTGAAAACACAAAAGCTCAGTATAAAAAACAAGACTATTGATTTAGGAGTCAAAAGTAAATACGTAGCCTCACAACAACAAACTAATCTATAGCGCTTTTCATAGTCCTACAGGAGCTGTCATATCAGTAACTTTCAGTATACAATTAAAATTACCTTAAAAACTTAGGCATAAAGACATTAAGTTTAAAGTCATTAAACAACATAAAACAAATAATGGATTGACGTATCAGGATACATCTTAGTCTCACCTAGTATTGCTGGAAATGAAGAAAATATCAAACGTCAATATGCGCTCTGGAAATCCAGTTATTTCTTCCTATAAAACGGAGAATTTGTGATACAAATTTAAATGGGAGTCTGTAGTCTTAATAAAGATTCTTATTAAGACTACAAAGTCTTAATTAAGATTCCTTCACTTTCAAATTGTCTACAAAATAATCATGAAATGTCCTTTTCAGATTCAAACAACAGTCAATCATTGAACTGAGTTCATTGTGCAGAAGTGATGCCTAAGTAAACAAAAAAAATAAATAAAGCAAAAATCTAAAAATATTTTACTTTAATACTGTTCAAAGTTTCCGTAAGTGGTTTACTTTCACCGTACAATAACTCCTATATAGTTTTGTGTTTTCAGTAAAGAGCTAGTTTTCTGTAATCCTACAAATATAGGGAAATATCACCAATTGATTTATTTGCACTATTTTTACTGATATATTGTAGATAGGCCGTGAAGTAATAATTTTTGTTCGTTTTAAGCTACAACTTCGCTCTTTACTAGCCTTGGAAAAACTTTGTTTTTTTTAAATTAATCTTTGCTCGTTTTTGATTAAAATTTAGTTTAGAAAAAACACTACCATGAACGTTTTTACTTTACATAATAATATCTGTTCGTTTTAAGTTTTAATGTTTTTCCTTAGTTTAAGTTCAAAACTTATTTTTTAATTTAACTTCTAATCACATCCAATCAAGGAAAACAAAGTGTCGTTTCCTTTTATATTTTATAGAAGAATTAGACCTTTAATTCTTTGTTAAAAAAAAAAAAATTGGTTGCACTTAAGAAAGTAGCTCAAGGCGAGTAGCTTCGACACCAAAAGTTAACTAAGCAGACAGATTTGAATATCGATATGCATGTGGAAAATTTTGCTAGCTCAATAGAAATGTGCCTTTAGGCTTAGGAAATTATTTGGCCTGTCGCTCAATAGAAAAGCCATTCATTACTTAAAAATGAATCAAAATTAAAAAAAAAAATCATTTCTTGTGAAAGTACGATAAATTGTATTATAAACTAAGTTTGTTTTCTTTTGAAAAGTTTTGGGAAGAATTACTTGAATTCTACTAGAGAACTATTTTCATTTGTTTTTCTTTCTCTTTGGATGCGCGATCTTACGCATGGGGAGAATATTACAGTGGATTGTCAAGAAAATAATTTAAATAAGTAAGTATAACAATAAATAATCCTTCTTTTAATATAGAACTTTGAGTGATTCCAGAACCACATGCCTACACTCAGGAGCGTCCCGAGGGGGGAGCGGAAAGGGGCTCTCCACCCCCTTCAACATTTTTGGCATTCGGTAAAATTTTCGCCGAGGGCAAAAATTTCGGCAAAAATTTTGCAAAATCGGCCGAAATTTAGCAAAATTCTTCTTTTCTGCCGAAAATTCCGCATAAATCAGGTAGCGAATCGGTAAAATTTACGAAGACCCCCCTCCCAATAAGATGAGCCTCGGGAAGCCCCTGCCTTCACTTCTCTAGCCACTAAGTGGCAAGGGGCTGGGGTCAGGAGCGTAATTTCCTATGGGACAGAGGGGAAAACTGCCTCTCCCAGACCACAGTCTTCCTCTAGACCACAATTTGCCCCCCCCAGCTTAAATTTAGTTTCTCCAAAAAGGTTATTAAAACTAAGATAAACCTCCATAATTCAAGCATCCACTGAAACTGGTCAGTTTTCTGTAGTACATCTTTACCTTTTTTATTACTATACGGTTAGTTTTTCAGTTATTTATTCAGTTATTTCGGATGTTTAGATGCTTTATTAAGGACTTAAATTTATCAATGAGCAACCAGCCTCCTTTCCATGTACCTTTCTACTACCCCCCCCCCCCC
>JAQQPU010011499.1:11179-27330 GCA_029168905.1 Artemia sp. Kazakhstan ARC1039 | reverse complement strand
TAAACTCTCAAGTTCAGTATTCAACTGTTCCTGGAAAGTTTCTTATTCACTCGTTCACTCACGTTCAAGCATCGGAAACATGTGGGAAATCTTTATCGTGTAGCCTACTTATCTTCAGGCTGATCCTGACGAACATTTCTGTTTGAAAATGATACAATAGTGACAAAAGCTGTATCGTAGTGTTCGTGGGAGAGGTAAAGAGCACACTTTGCGGCATTATATCAGAAAATCAAAGAAAACATCCTTTTGGTCAGATTTCCAAAAGTATGAGGATCGCCATCTGAAACTGATTTAGGAATGATAACCATTATCCAAATTAAACTAAACAGTAAAAAGCATTGACAAAGCAAATTTACATTCAGAAATAGAAAAATCCTTGGAAATGGTGACGGGTCGAAAAAAAAGTTTGCCATTGAAATTCCCTCCCCCGAAAACCGTTAACTTACTTTTCTCAACCCTCAATTTTAAAAGAAATAAATTTTATTTTAATAAAATGGAAAACTCATTTTAGCTTAAGTTTACTGAAATTTCATCTTAAGCCTTTTTTTTCTATTTCACAAGGTTAGCAGGCGACTGGAAAATCCTAGAGAGATGGTCAAAGGCTTCTTTGAAAGCTAATGTTTCCATCTTTCTACAATTTAAGAAGTCATTGTAATAGCACTGAATTGAAAAGTTTTTTTGCATTAAAATTGCAATTTTTGTCTCTTTTCCGTATTATATCCATAAAAAGTACACTATTAGCATCACTATGGTGGTAAAATCTTAATTAACGAGAAGTTTTTATTCTATCATTTCTCAAAAATAATACCCTTTTTAAGCCATTTTCACGTCTATGAACACCAAACATGATATGAAATCAGACTTCACGACGTCATCCTCGCATCTAAGGGTGCGTGCTATCTTGGATTTCCGTTGGTTGTGGTTAGTCGGAGGTAATAGGCTTGAGATTGTCTGTGCAGGATTTCGACTCTTGTTGATAGAAGAGCATCGCCAAGCGCTGAAAACCATGTTGTGACCAAGATGGGCCCAGGATTGCACAAAGCCTCCATTCATGGAGGTCCCAGGGACTTCTTGCTGTCCGGTTCTAAGCCGGCTTAAGCACTTCGGTGTAGACTTGAGAAGATATGTGATCCCCGTCCTGCACTGGTATCCGGGATCATTGCTTTTCCTGAGGCGAAAAAAATTTCAATGATTTAAAGAACATGAAAATTGGAACTTGGAATGTTACGACATTAAAAAATGACTATCGTATCGACATTTTGACTGACGAATTCAGACGATTCGAACTGGATCTATTAGGAGTTTCAGAAACTCATATCCCAGGGGTAGGAAGCATGAAATTAGGTGATATAGAATTTGTTTACTCAGGCAGGAAGGATGGGTTACATAGACAGGGAGTAGGGCTCATGATGAATAAGGAAGCTGCTAAGTCTTGTTTAGGCTGGGAAGGTATTAATAATAGAATACTAATTGCTCATTTTATGACTAGAAAGTTCAAGGTATCAGTTATAGTAGTATACGCCCCTGTAGAACCGACTGATGGAGATACTAGTGACTCAGATGAATTCTACTTACAGTTACAGGAGCAAATAGACAAGGTCCCAGGTAGAAATATGATGTTATTGCTGGGAGATTTTAACGCCCAGGTTGGTAGAAATAAGGATAGATGGTATCCCAGCTTAGGTAAATTTGGTGTAGGAAAAGAAAACAGTAATGGATACAGACTTTTGCAATTTTGTAGGTATAACAATCTAGTTATAACCAATACGGTGTTTGGTCATAAAATGGCTCATAAGCTAACATGGTATTCACGTGATGGTAAGACAGCAAACCTTATTGATTATGTTATAGTAAATCGAAGACTGGCAGGATCAATACAAGATACTAGAGTATATAGGAGTGCTGTTATTGATGTTAAAAGTAAAGATCACCATCTAGTAGTGTCAAGGGTTAATTTAAAGCTGAAATATCGGAAGGGTAATTACCTCCCGGGAAGTTATGATGTTAGTAGACTCCAGGATGAGAATTTGAGAGAAACTTTCCAGGAACAGTTGAATACTAAACTTGAGAGTTTAAAATTTGATAATGTGGAAGATGGTTGGAATAATTTTAGAAAAATAATTTGTGAAGTTGCTGAAGGTGTATTAGGGAAGAAAGCTAGAACTGCAGCTAAGAATATTAGTGAAAAAGCTTTAAGTTTAATAGAAAGGAGAAAGGACTTGTACAAGAATTATCTGAGTGATAGATCACATGAAAACAAAAGAAATATAAAGAAAGTGGAGAAAGCATTGAAATATGAACTAAGGAGGTGTGAAGTGGAGGCCATGGATAAAATTGCCGAGGATTTAGAAGATGCAGCTAGACGGCATAATAGTAAAATATTGTACTGGCACGTTAACAAATTGAGAGGTAGTAGTCAATCCGGACTTGTCCCAGTTAAAGATAGGAATAAGGTGGCAATTAGCGATAAGACAAAAGCTAAAGCGAGATGGGCCGAACATTTTGAGAATTTGCTTAACCGAGATAGAGTTGCAGGAAAAAATATAGAGGAAAATGAAAAAGTTTGTGATACCTTGGATGTGAAGGAAGATTTGTTTTGTGAGGAGGAATTAGAAACAGTACTAAAAGGATTAAAGAATAATAAGGCTCCAGGTGCTGATAGGGTAGTAAATGAGTTTCTTAAATATGGTGGCTCTGAGGTTAGAAATAAGTTATTGGAGATTATGAATATGATTTTTGAAAAAGGGGAAGTACCTAACGATTTTAGGAAAACCTTAATTAAGCCAATTTATAAGAAAGGTGATAAAAGTGAGTGTGGTAATTATCGAGGCATTAGTCTGGTCTCTGTAGGTAGCAAATTGCTTAGTAATATGATACTTTTTAGACTGAGAGATGCCGTAGACAAAGTTTTAAGAGAAGAGCAGTGCGGTTTTAGAAAAGGTAGAGGATGTGTTGACCAAATTTTCACTCTTAGGTTAATAATTGAGAAGTGCCTAAGTTTTCAAACACCTTTGGTCCTCAGTTTTATAGATTATGAGCCAGCGTTCGATTCTGTTGATAGAGGAGCTTTAGTAAAGGTTTTATCCTTGTATGGTATACCAGACAAATACATTAAAGTGATTAGTGCTATGTACGAGAATAACACTGCTGCGGTTAAGGTAGGAAATGAGGTTAGCAGCTGGTTTTGTATTAAATCAGGAGTTAAGCAGGGTTGTGTTCTATCCCCCTTTATATGGATTATTTTGATGGACTTTGTTTTAAGGAGCACAGGAAAGGCAATGGGAGACCACGGAATCAAATGGGGAGGAAAAAGTCTCCTGGACTTGGATTATGCTGATGATTTAAGCATCCTAGATGAAAGTGTGAGCAAAATGAATGAAGTTTTAGAGGTTTTGCGAGTTCAGGGTGCTAGTATTGGTTTGAAAATTAATGTTAGGAAGACCAAGTCACTAAGGCTAGGAATAAGTGAAGATGAAAAGGTGACGTTGGGTAATGAAAAGATTGATCAGGTGGGCAGTTTCACTTACCTTGGTAGTATTATTAGTAAAGATGGTGGGAGCAGTGAAGATGTTAAAAATAGAATAGCCAAGGCTCAGGGTGTTTTTTCACAGTTAAAAAAAGTCTGGAAGAATAGGAAGATAAGTCTGCAAACCAAGATTAGAATCTTAGAAGCTACAGTGATGACAGTGGTCAAATATGGCTCTGAAGCATGGACGCTCCGAAAAGCGGATGAAGATTTGCTAGATGTTTTCCAGAGAAATTGCTTAAGGATTGTTCTGGGTACCCGGCTGACTGACCGTATTTCAAACAATAGGCTATACGAAAAATGTGGTTCAATACCGCTTTCTAGGTCTATAATGAAAGAAAGGTTGAGGTGGTTAGGGCATGTTGTTCGGATGAAGGATGACAGATTGCCGAAGATTGTTCTTTTCGGCCAACCATCTAGGGCTAAACGGAAAGCAGGTCGTCCCCGTCTGGGTTGGGAGGACGTCATAAAGAAAGATTTAAAGGAAATGGGAACTTCGTGGGCGGGTGTAAAAAGGGAGGCTTTGAATAGATTGGGGTGGAGGAGGAGCGTGCGTAGCTGTGTTGGCCTCAGGCGGCTTGGTGCTGCGATGAGTTGTTAGTAGTAGTAGTAGTAAACTATAGTCAACTTCAAGCGTTATACCTACCATAGTCGCAGTTACTTCGATCGCTGGTGTCGAACTCTAGTTGCTTGCTTGCCGCAGGACCAGGCGTTTTACGCCTCCCCTGGCATCTAAATTTCAGATGTTTAAACAGTGGCGGATCCAGAGGGCCCCCCCCAAACGTAGTCTAAAGTAGTATAATTTACTTAATTAACGCAAGTTTGTGTTAATTAAACTTGCTCCTAACGCAAGTTTATCACATCAACTTATTTTGCCCCTCCCCCAAAATCCAGGATCCACCCCTGTGTTTAAATTTTAAACGCCCAAGACTCAGTTCTAGGCAACTCAAAGGTGACTTTTAATAACTCCTTTCAGTGAGTAGATCAACGCGTAGTCGCTTAAAGATGCTGGGGTTAGACCTATGGATGCAAAAATTTCTGCCATAAGATGGCCTTAGAGTTTATTAATTTAAAAAAACAAAGTTTTTCCGAGGGAAGTAAAGAGTGAATTTGAAACTTAAAACGGACAAAAATTATTACTTCACAGCCTATTTAATATATATTAATATAACTAGTACAAATAAACGCACTAATTATGTTTCCCTATGCTTTCATGATTATACAAAACTTGCGCTTTACTGAAAACACAAAAGTCAAGTATAAAAAACAGGATTATGGATTTAAGAGTCAAAAGTGAGTGTGTATCCTGACAACAATAAACGAATCTATAAAGCTTTTCATAGTCTTACACCATTTGTGACATCAGTAATTTTCAGTATACAATGAAAATTATCTTAAAAACATAAGCGTAAAACTAAATATTTTTAATAACCGCGAAGTAATTGAACAGCATTCACAAATATTGGATTGATTTATCAAGCAGCATTTTGCTCTCACCAGCTTTAATATCAATAGTGGATAATATACATTCTTAAATTGTAAGAAATATGCTTTAGTATCACTTGAAATGAATATCAAATAAGACATAATATGAACTCTGGAAATCCGATTATTTCTCTCTATACAAGAGTAAATTTCAAGCTATGATACAAATTCTAAACCTAGTCTATAGTTCTGATACTATCAAAACGGCCTTTCTTTGAACTTGTGTACAAACTAATCATGATATGTCCTTTTAAGAACCAAAACGAGAGCCAGTCATCAAACTGAGCCATTGTGCAGAAGTGATACCAAATTAAACGGAAAAAAATAAAGACATTCCTAAAATAGATTGTTACTTTATCTTAAAAGAGATTGATCCTAAAAGGGATTGATATTATTTTGATTCTATAAAAAGTGTCCTTAATTGGTTTGCTTTTACTGTACCAAAACTTCTATATTATTTTGTGTTTTTAGTAAAGCGCTAGTTTTGTATAATCATGAAAGCATAGGGAAACATAATAAGTGTGTTTATTTGTACTAGTTATATTAATATATATTAAATAGGCTGTGAAGTAATAATTTTTGTCTGTTTTAAGTTTCAACTTCGCTCTTTACTTCCCTCGGAAAAACTTCGTTTTTTTTAAATTAATCTTTGTTCGTTTTTGATTAAAAATTAATGCAGAAACAACTCTGCCATTATTTTTTATTTATACGGAATAATGTATGTTCGTTTTAAGTTTTAATACCACTTCTTGGTTTCAGGTGAAAACTTATTTCTAATATAATTTCTAATTGTCACTGATCTAGGGGAGATAAGACAGCTCTAAAAAATACTGCAAACAACCTTGACAGCTAAGAAAAACTTTCAGTCTATAACATAAAGTTCATTATCCTTACTTCACAAAACAATACATGTTTTTCAGGAACGTTTGTTTTTCGATGAGCAGAAAGCTGTTTTTACTCGGCCGACTTCGCCTGAAAAAGCCATAATGAAGAAAGGGTTTTATAAATCACCTACTGACTAGCAGAAACTAGAAGGCTGCTGTAACAAAAGAAAGCTGTTTAAAAAATCATTTAAAAGCTTACATTTATTTATACTTAATCGCTTTTTATAAATTTGACTTGATAGCACATTCCCACAAAGTGCAGTTTCGGTTGTTTTCAAAACTTTTTTAGATGAAACAAGTGCCTTTTCCAATGAAATGACCAAAAAAGGTGATTTCAAAACCTAGGCAAGAGCAAAAACTAAGGGGGCAAGGACATCCCTTTCCCTCAATTACCGCCTTTAGAATTAGTACACAGGCTTCATCACAGAGTGAAGTTTGAAGGTTCAATTCAAAACTGTTCATCAATCAAGCATAATTTTCGGTAGATGTTTAGTTGAAAAGTTTTTAGTTTTAGTTAATTTGATTTCACAAGAATCTTTTACTTTTAATATGGCTAGTTGATTTAAGAAACTTACTAAGAGGGTCTGGAGGGGAGTATATGTGAGGGGATCTTATAAACCTCCAGTTAAGGGCTTTGGACCATAATTATTGCAATGGAACCGTTTTATGCTTCCAAACTCTTCCACTTAAGAAGCGGTACCAAAAGTGCTGTTTTCAGTACTTTTGGATGGTAAAATTGATAAAGAGCGCATAGATGTGAGTAATAGGTTTAAAATATGTCTTCCCGGGATATGCCTTGTAAAATGAATGCATCACGCTTACAAAAATAGTGGATTATCAGAAAAGTAATCATAAGAAGGGACAAACCATGATTGAAAAAAAATCCAAGCTGGAATCGAACGCATGATAATCTAGTTCAAAGTTTAGCGCTGTATTGACAGAATCACGCCTCTAATAATGTAATTAGTAGAAAGGCCCAAATGAATCCCACGAGAACACATGTGCTGCCATCTACAATTTAGTCTAACGCTGTACGAACATAATTTATTCAAGGATTATTGATCGAGTCTAATGGGGTCAATGACACCATTTTCAATGTCAATTTATTTGTTGTTTCCAAGTGTATTGACTCCGGCATGAAGTTTGCACATGCGCATTGACGGTGGGGAATGTATTGATCCAGGACTCGAGGGGGAAGTGAATTTCCGACAACTTGATTTACATAATCGAGGGGAACGTATTGATCGACTCGAGGGGAATTTATTTGTTATTGTTGTTCGTCCAGGTGTAATGATACTGGTGGTGATTTACATAATCGATGGGGAATGTATTGATCTAGGGGAGAGAATTTCCGAGAACTTTATTTGCATAATCGGGGGGAATGTATTGATCTAGGGGAATTTATTTGTTGTTGTTGTTCGTCCAGGTGTATTGACTCCGGGATGAAGTTTGCACATGCGTATTGACGGCGGGGAATGTATTGATCTAGGACTCGAGGGGGGAAGTGAATTTCCGAGAACTTGATTTACATAATCGAGGGGAGCGTATTGATCGACTCGAGGGGAATTTATTTGTTGTTGTTGTTTGTTCAGGTGTAATGACACTGGGGGTGATTTAAATAATCGATGGGGAATGTATTGATCTAGGGGAGAGAATTTCCGAGAACTTGATTTACATAATCGAGGGGAATGTATTGATCTAGGGGAATTTATTTGTTGTTGTTTTTCGTCCAGGTGTATTGTCTCCAGGACAAAGTTTGCAAATGCGCATTAACGGTGGGAAGAGATGTATTGATCTGGAACTCGAAGGGGAAGTGAATTTCCGAGAAATTGATTTACATAATCGGTGGGGGAATTTTATTGATCCGATAACGGGAAACATAATCACGTGTCTCCTTCTAAGCCAATCAGAGGGCCGGAAATATTAGCGGAAGAGGATTACAGAGAATATAAGGAAAAGATTTTGCTATAGTTTTTATTAGTCTGTGAATAGAATTCACTAAGTTTATAGTTAGCAGTGTGATAACATGAGTGAGCAAGTTGAGTTAGAAATATCCTTTTATTGCAACTGTTCTATTTGTAAAGGACATTTTCATGATTTTGAACATTCTCATGAATCTACTGCATGTTTAGACAGCATAGATGTAGAGATAGATGAGAAGAATCTAGAGGAAATGAGAAGATTATATGTATATGATTATATTATATTATATGATTATATGAAAATTATATGTGATATGGAGAGAAATTTATATCGATTGCAAGTAAACTCACATAAAACAAGGTTCGATATGGCAGAAAAGGAAGATCAAAAGAAGAGACTGGGAAAAGAGGGTTTTCTCTTTAGAGATATCTCAAAATATAGTGTAAAAGACAGCAGTGAAAACCCAATGAAAAATGTGTATAAAGCAAGATATAACTCTGAATATTGTAATGAATATGTTTTAAGAGAAGAGAAAAAGTGGTCTTTTAAGAGACAGCATAAGAGGTCATTCTACGGAAAGGATTTTAAACAACAAAAACCGTGGTGGAAGAGTTCTCCTTTATCATTTAACGATAAATCTAATTATCGATATGTATAATGAGTAATATATTGTAATCATACAATAAATATGTTTGTACTATTTTAATTTTCTCATACTAGATATGCATAGAGTAAGGATATCAGCAGAGACTTCTGCATATGAATAGTTCAGTTTAATTAGATCACCCAATAGAGTACTATCAGTCCACAGCCAAGTTTTCTATCAAAGATAACAAAAAATAATTCATTCTTCTAATCTTTACTCATTACTTAAATCAATATTTACAATGCTTTTTAAATAAACAATGTCCGGTTCTATATGAAATACATCATTATCTTCATTTATTATTACTCTATTGCATAGAGGGGGTGGGATGCATTCCATTTCATCATCATTTATTGATATATCGATCAAAGGGATGGGTATGTCCTCAAATAAATCATCGCGTACTTTTATTGATGATAAACCGGGTGCCAACCGCTCGTCATCCTCTATCCAAAGTCGGCCCGAAGGCCCCCGCCATACCAGATCCTCTGACGTATTTGACAGACCATCCTCCGTATAATGTACTTCTAGCACATCGTCAGTAGCATCAATGGCTGTAGTAGTACAGAGAAGAACCTCCCCATCAACTTAGAGCTCCCACCCGAGCCATACATCCTAAAAAGATTGAGAACACTATGATCAAAATGATCTCTTAGAAATAATATTTTTCGTCAGTTATAACACTTTTTCTGTTCGAACTAGCAAGTCTAGTTAGGTTAAAAATACCAAATTTTCCACTTCAGTTCAGATTTTTCTCAAAGAGATGAAAAATTTTAAATAATGTTCCAAATTTTTCATTGAAGATAGAAAATTTCAAGTTCTCTTCTGAATTTAAAGCAAATTGGAAATCACGATGAAAATTTTTAGATTTTAAGAAAGTAAAGAGACGAGAAAGCATAGCCTTTTCAAATATTTTTTTAAATACTAATAAAATTGAAAGTGATCGATAATTGACTGGCTCCTTTTCTGTGCTTTAGAAATATTTAAAAAATCTTCTAAAGTAGAATTCTGTAAAATTTTTAGTTTGGGGGGAAGGGAGGGGGGATTTAAAACACATCTTCCCACGACATAACGTGTCCTCTGAAGTCAATTCTGATGTTTTTAGCGCTTTATATATTAACGCTTTAGAAATATTTAAAAAAGCTTCTAAAGTAGAATTTTGGAAAATTTGAGTTTGGGGAGAAGGGGGATTTCAAACATATCTTTCTACGACATAACGTGTCCTCTGAAGTCGAATCTGATGTTTTAGCGCTCTATCTATTAACGCTTTAGAAATATTTAAAAATGCTTCTAAAGTAGAATTTTGGAAAATTTTGAGTTTGGGGGGAAGATAGATGTTAAAAACATCTTCCTATGACATAAAGTGTCCTCTGAAGTTGATTCTGATATTTGTAGCACTCAAACTATTAACGCTTTAGAAATATTTAAAAAAGCTTCTAAAGTTGAATTTTTTTTTAATTTTCCGGAAATCGAAACCCACTGAAATTTTCCCTGAAGATTTCCTCTGAAACATATCCACATAAAAATCAACGGACTGCTATTAACAATAATTAAGGTACTGTTGGCACTTTGAATTTTTCCAAGAAAGTCTGAGGCCAGACAATAGAATTAGATGTGCTGGGCAAAATGATAGATATGGAGAGGGCGGGCTGGTTGCTCTCAAATCACTTTTGACTCTTAAGAAAGGCACTATAACTTCCAATCTCAAATCAGACGAGCCCCAGATGAAGTTTATGCGACCAGTCATTCCATAAGAACATTATATGCCCCAGGATATAACTTAAAACCTTTGCCCGGAGCTCTGGGGGTTGTGCCAACCCTCTACTCTTTAGTTAATTTTGATTGAATGCCTTTTAAATCTGGGCTGCAGTTTTAGTTTTACTTTTTATCTACAGTTGAGCCCTTTTTTGTTTGATTTTAGCTTAACAATTTGACATATTATTTTAACTTGTTAAAATAATTTTGTTGTTAAAATATTGTTTTTACTGTTTTTATTTTTTTTCGGTATTATATGCGATGCATATTACCGCTCGGATTTTAGGATCTATATTGGAAAGCAATGATTCCTGGAAGACAGTGCCCTTTAGTTTTGAACTGGAAACTTACATAAGCACATAAGTTTTAAAAATATTCGGAAAAAATTTGAATTCAGTTTTTAGTGAAAAGTACCTCCACATGTAGATGGAGATTTTTGGTCGTAACGATCACCAAATTAAAAAAGTGAAAGACAAACAAGGTTAATATAAGTGGCCCAAAACAACTTTAGAATTAGAAGATATAGCCTTCTTTGAAGGTGCAATTCTCTTTAAGAATCGACAGATTGTTAGTGTTTAAATTTTTACGTATGACAAAAGAGAGAAATAGAGAGAGAGAGAGAGGGAGAGAGAGAGAGAGAAAGAGAGGAGAGAGGGAGAGAGGGGTTTTTATCAACATGTCTTATAATCTTTCGCAATGACTCTATGCTGTTGGTGGGCTAAGAATACAAATACCCACTTAAAGCGGTGAAAAACAAATGATAAACGGAGATTTTTGGTCGTAACGAACGCCAAATTTAACAAGTGAGAGACAAACAAGGTTAAAATAATTGGTCCCGAGCGACCTTAGAAGATATAGCCTCCTTTGAAGATGCAATTGTCTTTAAGAATCGACAGATTGTTAATGTTTAAACTTTTACGTAGGACAAGAGAAAGAGAAAGAGAGAGAGAGAGAGAGAGAGAGAAAGAGAGAGAAAGAGAGAAAGAGTGTTTTTGAAATTTTGATTACTATGGGCTGCTTTTCGCTATTTACTACAGTGTAGCTACTGCTGCAACTATGATAACTAGCTGATCAATTCTAATTCTGACAATTCCTTGCATACATCTTTCAAACATAATAAACTCAGCCTTGGAGAGATTTGGGATTGAACAATTGCAAGAAAACCACTGAATAACTGAATTTATTTTCGTCATTAGACTTCTCACAAACAATGAAGGGGATTTTAACTTCAACAGATACCAATGTGTCATCTGCAAACATAAATACAATGCAGTTCATATCGAATTAACAATTATGGTGATAATTCATATTATTAATTTGAAAAATTTTTTCCACAAAATAAGTTTTTCAAAGAAAAGTAAAGAACTTCATTAAATGAAAATGAGCAAGAATAAAATCAAATAATCTACGAAGTGTGAAACTACCCCAAATCAGCATCGATAAATAAATGAAACCCAGAACAAACAGAAATTACAATAATTAACCGAGTCAAAATCAAAACGAGCAGAAATTAAGATAAGTTGGGCGCAAAACCCCTATGCCTTCCCAAGGTCGGAACAAAATTATACACGTACGCTATTTTGACTTGGTTAAGTTTTAAGGACAGAAACGGGAGGGTTAGCGTGGAGGGTGGGAGTGGAAGGGGGATTAATTGTCCTCAAATCACTTTCAATTATTAAAAAGGGCATCAGCCCTTTCGATTTTCAATCGAATGGGCCCTTTTCGAAGTTTCCATGACAACTCCTTCGATACGAAGTGCCCTGGTCTAAACAACAACAACAACAAAAAATAATACATTATACCCACGTCGATCTTTACTATAAAAATGTCAGGCCTTCCAATCAGTTTTGACTATTGAAAAGGGCACTAGGCCTTTCGATTTCCAATCAAATGAGTCCATTTAGAAACGACTCCGCTTTTTAATAAGCACCTTATATGCCCCCAGGCCATAAATTACAACCCTTACCCTAAGGTCTGTTAGGGTGATTGTCATCCTCTAAGACCGAATATGATCTGTTTATCCAAGTTTTACAAAACAAATGTAAAATCGGTACTGTGGGTTTTGAAATCAGGATTTACGTTATTATTCCAAAAATTTATGCGAGGCACGGAAATTTCACTAAGGTTTTCAAAGAGATAATATAAAGTTGCATTGGTACTAAAAGTTATTTGTTTTCTAAAAAGTCTGACTTTGAAACTAGTTCATTTGACTTAAATGAAATATGAGGAATTAGCCAAAGCGAATTTAGAAATAGAAAGTCACAGAAAAGGTTCAATTTACAGAAACCCAAGTCAACTTCAACTCTTAGAAAATTAACATCTGTCTATCATCGCTATACAAAAATTCTATCATGTCTTAAAAAGCTATTTAAACTTAAATCAGCCATTGCAGAATCGACGACTTCATTTGAGGTATTCATCATATTATTTCTATCTTTATTTCAATCTGCACAGGAGTTAAAACCTTCAAACATCTAATAATAAACATTAATAACGGTTAATTATTAGGAAAATCATAAGGGAGAGGAATCTAGAAGAGTCACTGTCCCCCATTCATCATTTAACCCCCTTGGGAGAGTTTTCGAGCAAAAATAGACATATTTCATCATTTAGATATTTAATTCTTCTCTGAAACGTCACCTTTTTCCAAAATTGTCTAATCAATTTAGAGATGGATTTTTTTCTTCAGCATAGATGAAAGGCACAATAACTATGTCCTTAGCGATAAAATTGCCCCCCTTCAGCCCCTGGGGAAAGGTTTTTAAGTTATAAAATTTATACATAAAGCCGGTAGAAGTTGGGTATAGTTAGGTTAGGATAATTAACCTATTAAATGATATTGAGAAAAAAATATAATTTATGCGTGAGAGGACTCCCACTCCTCCCACGTCACCTCTTTCCAAAATCGTCTAATCAAATTAGAGATGGATTTTTTCTTCAGCATAGTTGAAAGGCTCAATAGCTATGTCCTTAGAGATAAAATGGGCCCCTTCAGCCCCTGGGAAAAGGTTTTTAAGTAATGAAATTTATACAAAAAGCCGGTAAAAGTTGGGAATAGTTAGGTTAGGTTAGGTTAAGGACCCCCACTCCTCCCACGTCACCTCTTTCCAAAATTGTCTAATCAATTTAGAGATGGATTTTTTCTTCAGCAGAGTTGAAAGGCTCAATAACTATGTCCTTAGAGATAAAATGGTCCCCTTCAGCTCCTGGGGGAAGGTTTTTAAGTTATGAAATTTATACATAAAGCCGGTAAAAGTTGGGAATAGTTAGGTTAGGTTAGGTTACCTAACATTTCTAGGTTAACTTATACTAGGTTAAGTGGCGCGCCACTTTACCTAGTATAAGTTAACCTAGAAATGTTAGGTAACCTATATCCTGATTTCAAAACCCACAGTACCGATTTTTCATTTGTTTTCTAAAATTTGGATAAACAGATCATATTCGGTCTTAGAGGATGACAATCACCCTAACAGACAATAGGGTAAGGGTTGTAATTTATGGCCTGGGGGTATATAAGGTGCTTATGAAAAAGCGTTAACGTTTTTAAATGGGCTCATTCGATTGGAAATCGAAAGATCTAGTACCCTTTTTAATAGTCGAAACTCATTGGAAGGCCTGACATTTTTATAGTAAAGATCGACGTGGGTATAATGTATTATTTTTTGTTATTGTTGTTGTTTAGACCAAGGCATTTCGTATCGAAGGAGTCATGGAAACTTCGAAAAGGGCCCATTCGATTGAAAATGGAAAGGGCTGATGCCCTTTTTAATAGTTGAAAGTGATTTGAGGGCAATTAATCCCCCTTCTACTCCCACCCTCCCACGCCAACCCTCCCAATTCTGCTCTTAAAACTTAACCAAATCAAAATAGCGTGCGTGTATAATTTTGTTCCGACCTTGGGAAGGCATAGGGGCTTTGCGCCCAGCTTATGTTAATTTCTGCTCGTTTTGAGTTTGACGCGGTTAATTATTGTAAAATCTGTTCGTTTTGGGTTTCATTTATTTATCGATGCTGATTTGGGGTAGTTTCGCGCTTCGTAGATTATTTTATTTTATTCTTGCTCATTTTCGTTTAATGAAGTTCTTTATTTTTCTTTGAAAAACTTATTTTGTGGAAAAAGTTTTTCAAATTAATAATATGAATGATCGCCATAATTGTTTATTCGATATGAACTGCATTGTATTTATGTTTGCAGATGACACATTGGTATCTGTTGAAGTTAAAATCCCCTTCATTGTTTGTGAGAAGTCTAATGAGGAAAATAAATTCAGTTATTCAGTGGTTTTCTTGCAATTGTTCAATCCCTAATCTCTCCAAGGCTGAGTTTGTTATGTTTGAAAGATGTATGCAAGGAATTGTTAAACTTAGAATTGATCAGCTAGTTATCATGGTTACAGCAGTGGCTGCAATGTAGTAAATAGCGAACAGCAGCCCATAGTAATCAAAATTTAAAAAACACTCTTTCTCTCTCTCTCTCTCTCTCTCTCTTTCTTTCTTTCTCTCTCTCTCTCTCTTTCTCTTTCTCTTGTCGTATGTAAAAGTTTAAACATTAACAATCTGTCGATTCTTAAAGACAATTGCACCTTCAAAGGAGGCTATATCTTCTATTGTCGCTCGTGGCCAATTATTTTAACCTTGTTTGTATTTCACTTGTTTAATTTGGCGTTCGTTACAACCAAAAATTTTCGTTTATCATTTGTTTTTCATCGCTTTAAGTAGGTATTTGTATTCTTAGCCCATCAACAGCATCAAGTCATCGTGAAAGATTATAATACATGTTGATAAATACCCTCCTCTCTCACTCTCTCTCTCTCTCTCTCTCTGACTCTCTCTCTCTCTCCCTCTCTCTCTCTATTTCTCTGTCTTGTCATACGTAAAAATTTAAACACTAACAATCTATCGATTCTTAAAGAGAATTGCACCTTCAAAGAAGGCCATATCTTCTAAAGTTGTTTGAGGCCACTTATTTTAACCTTGTTTGTATCTCACTTTTTTAATTTGGTGATCGTTACGACCAAAAATCTCAATGTACTTGTGGAGGTACTTTTCACTAAAACCTGAATTCCAATTTTTTCGGAATATTTTTTAAACATGATTGCTTATGTAAGTTTCTAGTTCAAAACTGAAGGGCACTGTATTCCAGGAATCATTGATTTCCAATATAGATCCTAAAATCCGAACGGTAATATGCATCGCATATAATACCGAAAAAAAACAGTAAAAACAAAATTTTAACAACAAAATTGTTTTAACAAGTTAAAATAATATGTCAAATTGTTAAGCGACAGTAAACTAAATCAAACTAAAAGGGCTCAACTGTAGATAAAAAGTAAAACTAAAACTGCAGCCCAGATTTAAAAGGCATTCAATCAAAATTAACTAAAGAGTTGAGGGTTGGCACAACCCCCAGAGCTCCAGGGCAAAGGTTTTAAGTTATTCCCTGGGGACATATAATGTTATTATGGAATGACTGATCGTAAAAACTTCATCTGGGGCTCGTCTGATTTGAGATTGGAAGTTAGAGTGCCTTTTTTAAGAGTCAAAATTGATTTGAGAGCAACCATCCCACCCCCTCCATATCTATCATTTTGCCCAGCACATCCAATCCTATTTTCTGGCCTCAGACTTTCTTGGAAAAATTCAAAGTGCCAACAATACCTTAATTATTATTAATAGCAGTCCGTCAATTTTTATGTGGAGATATTTCAGAGGAAATCTTCAGGGAAAATTTCAGTGGGTTTAGATTTCCAAAAACTAAAAAAAAATCCCAAAATTCCACTTTAGAAGCTTTTTTAAATATTTCTAAAGCGTTAATAGATAGAGTGCTACAAATATCAGAATCAACTTTAGAGGACACGTTATGTCATAGGAAGATGTTTTTGAAATCTCTCTTCCCCCAAAACTCAAAATTTTCCAAAATTCTACTTTAGAA
>JAQQPU010011499.1:0-11169 GCA_029168905.1 Artemia sp. Kazakhstan ARC1039 | reverse complement strand
TCTCTCTTCCCCCAAAACTCAAAATTTTCCAAAATTCTACTTTAGAAACTTTTTTAAATATTTCTAAAGCGTTAATAGATAGAGCGCTAAAAACATCAGAATTGACTTCAGAGGACACGTAATGTCGTGGGAAGATGTGTTTGAAATCCCTCCCTTCCCCCCAAACTCAAAATTTTCCAAAATTCTACTTTAGAAGCTTTTTTAAATATTTCTAAAGCACAAGAAAGAAACCAGCCAATTATCGATCACTTTCAATTTTATTAGTTTTCAGTAAAATATTTGAAAAGGCTATGCTTTCTCGTCTCCTTACTTTCTTAAAATCTAAAAAGTTTCTTCATGATTTTCAATTTGGTTTAAAGTCCGAAGAGAACTTGAACTTTTCTATCTTCTATGAAAAAATTGAAAAGGCTATGCTTTCTCGTCTCCTTACTTTCTTAAAATCTAAATATTTTCATCTTGATTTCCAATTTGGTTTAAATTCAGAAGAGAAGTTGAACTTTTCTATCTTCAATGAAAAATTTGGAGCATTATTTAAAATTTTTCATCTCTTTGAGAAAAATCTGAACTGAAGTGTAAAATTTGGTATTTTTAACCTAACTAAACTTGCTAGTTCGAACAGAAAAAATGTTATCACTGACGAAAAATATTATTTCTAAGAGAAATATTTGATCATAGCGTTCTCAATCTTTTTAGGATGTAAAGCTCGGGTGGGAGCTCTCAGTTGAAGAGGAGGTTCTTCTATGTACTACTACAGCCATTGATGCTACTGACGATGTGCTAGAAGTACATTATACGGAGGATGGTCTGTCATATATTTCAGAGGATAAGGTACGGCGGGGACCTTCGGGCCGACTTTGCATAGAGGATGACGAGCGGTTGGCACCAGGTTTATCATCAATAAGAGTACGCTATGATTTATTTAAGGACATACCCATCCCTTTGATCGATAAATCAATAAATGATGATGAAATTGAATGTATCTCGCCCCCTCTATGCAATATAGTAATAATAGATGAAGATAATGATGTATTTCATATAAAACCGGACATTGTTTATTTAAAAAAGCATTGTAAATATGGATTTAAGTAATGAGTAAAGATAAGAAGAATGAATTATTTTTTGTTATCTTTGATAGAAAACTTGGCTGTGGACTGATAGTACTCTATTGGGTGATCTAATTAAACTGAACTATTCATATGCAGAAGTCTCTGCTGGTATCCTTACTCTATGCATATCTAGTAAGAGAAAATTAAAATAGTACAAACATATGTATTGTATGATTACAATATAAAACTCATTATACATATCGATAGTTAGATTTATCGTTAAATGATAAAGTAGAACTCTTCCTCTACGGCTTTTGTTGTTTAAAATCATTTCCGTAGAATGACCTCTTATGCTGTCTCTTAAAGGGCCACTTTTTCTCTTCTCTTAAAACATATTCATTATAATATTCAGAGTTATATCTTGGTTTACACACATTATTCATTGGGTTTTCACTGCTGTCTTTTACACTATATTTTTGAGATATCTCTATAGAGAAAGCCCTCTTGTCGCAGTCTCTTCTTTTGACCTTCCTTTTCTGCCATATCGAACTTTGTTTTATGTGAGTTTACTTGCAATCGATATAATTTTCTGTCCATATCACATATAATTTTTCTTCTCATTTCCTCTAGATTCTTCTCATTTATCTCTACATCTATGCTGTCTAAACATGGAGTAGGTTAATGAGAATGTTCAAAATCATAAAAAAATCCTTAAGAAATAGAACAGCTGAAATAAAAGGATATTTCTAACTCAACTTGTTAACTCATTTTATCACACTGCTAGCTATAAACTTAGTGAATTCTATTCACAGACTAATAAAAACTATAGCAAAAATCCTTTCCTTATATTCTCTGCAATCCTCTCCCGATAAAATTTCCGGCCCTCTGATTGGCTTAGAAGGAGACACATGATTCTGTTTCCCGTTATCGAATCAATAAAATTCCCCCAAGGATTATGTAAATCAATTTCTCGGAAATTCACTTCCCCTTCAACGTCCAGATCAATACATCTCTTCCCACCGTTAATGCGCATGTGCAAATTTTGTCCCGGAGGCAATACACCTGGACGAACAACCACAACAAATACATTCTCCTCGAGTAAATCAATACATTCCCCTCGATTATGTAAATCAAGTTCTCGGAAATTCACTCCACTAGATCAATACATTCCCCATCGATTATATAAATCACCCCCAGTGTCATTACACCTGGACCTACAACAAATAAAGTCCCCTCGAGTCGATCAATACGCTCCCCTCGATTATGTAAATCAAGTTCTGGGAAATTCACTTCCCTCCTCGAGTCATAGATCAATACAGTCCCCACCGTCAATGTGCATGTGCAAACTTCACTCCGGAGTCAATACACCTGGACAGTGTCATTACGACTGGACGAACAACAAATAAATTCCCCTCAAGTCCATCAATACATTCCCCTCGATTATTTAAATCAAGTTCTTGGAAATTCACTTCCCCCCTCGAGTCCTAGATCAATACATTCCCCACCGTCAATGCGCATGTGCAAACTTCATCCCGGAGTCAATACACCTGGACGAACAACAACAACAAATAAATTCCCCTAGATCAATAAATTCCCCTCGATTATGTAAATCAAGTTCTTGGAAATTCTCTCCCCTAGATCAATACATTCCCCATCGATTATGTAAATCACCCCCAGTGTCATTACACCTGGACGAACAACAACAACAAATAAATTCCCCTCGAGTCGATCAATACGTTCCCCTCAATTATGTAAATCAAGTTCTCGGAAATTCACTTCCCCCCTCGAGTCCTAGATCAATACATTCCCCACCGTCAATGTGCATGTGCAAACTTCATCCCAGAGTCAATACACTTGGAAAAAAAAATAAATCGACCTTGAAAATGGTGTCATTGACCCCATTAGACTCGATCAATAATCCTTGAATAAATTATGTTCGTACAGCGTTAGACTGAATTGTAGATGGCAGCACATGTGCTCTCGTGGGATTCATTAGGGCCCTTCTACTGTAATTTAATATATTGGTGTTTGTAGGACTTTAATTGTGTAGCTTATTAAGGGGGACTGGAGGAGGAAGTTGCAGGAGGTGTTCTTGTAAACCTCCATTTAAGGGTTTTTACCCATACTTATTACAATAATACCGTTTTATGCTTCCAAGATTTTCCACTTAAGAAGTGGCGCCAAAAATGTTGTTTTCAGTCCTATATCTCACTTATGAATGGTAGAATCGATATGAGCAAAAGTTTTCAAATGAGCCACTAAACATCACTCTAAAAAGCTCTAGTAGCCCACTCGCCCTAGCTTTTCCACTTGAGACATGGCACCAAAAGTGCCGTTTTTAGTGCTATTTGAAACTTGTATATAGTGGAATTTATAGGAAGAACGTAAATATGAGCAATATTTTTCATATGAGCTATCAAAAATCTATCTAAGATGTTCTGGTAGCCTGCTAGCCCCAGCCCTCGAGAAACGGCATAAAAAGTGCCTTTTTTCGTGCCATATGGCACTTGCACACTGCGAAATTTATATAAAACACGTACATATAAGAAATAGCTTTTGAATGAGCTCATAAGCATATCTCTATGATTTTCTAGTAGCCCGCTGGCCTGGAATAAAGAAGAAAAAACGACCGTTTTAACATTTTTAACATTTAGCTACTATGCGCTGTGGTTTGCTCTTTGCTATGTTGCGGCTAATGCTTCAACCATGAAAAAGAGTTCATTGCAAATTCTCATCAGAAACTAGTTAACATTAAAATTTTTGAAATCTAATAGATGGTAGAATTTTTAAAAACCTACTAAATATAAGCAATAGCTTATAATTGAACCATTAAACATCTACCTACGACGGTTTGGTAGCCTGCTAATGTTTCAGTAGCTTATTGATGAGCAGACGATTTATGAAACTTACTAAGGGGGCTGGGAGGGGATTGTATGGGAGGGGTTCTTGTGAACCTCCAGTTAAGGGTTCTGGAACATAACTATTACAATGATACCTGTTTTGTACTTCAGCGCTTTGAAGCTTATGGTGCCACAGAAGTGGCGCCATAAGTTTATTTTAGTGCTACATCGCACTTACGAATGTAAAATTGAAAAAAAACACGTATACAAGAGCAATAGCTTTCAAATGAGTCATTAAACATTACTTTTATAAGTTCTGCTAGCCCAATAGCCCTACACTATAAAAAAAAATTGTTTGAGATTCAACAAAAATTGTTTGTAATGTTTATCAACAACAAAATTGGAATTTCAACAGCTGAAATTGAATATTGGAGACCATTTTGCAACTCCATGGTCATTACGGAATTTCCAATTTGTTGAGAAACAAAAATGTTGAATTCCCATACCTGAATTGAATTTTCAATTTGTTGACAAAACAGCATGCTGGATTTTAAGATCCTTATTGGATTTTCATCTTGTTTGCTGGATTTCCGGTTCTCTTATTGAATTTCCATCACTAGCTTTGTTCAATTTCTTAGGTCTACAGTCTAATATCTAGTTCTCAGGATTCAGTTTCCCGTTTTTCTTTCTGAAGCATCAATAAATATCAAAAAATTATCTCATTTATTTTACAAGAACAGAAATTACAACGAAAAATTTCTCCCAGATAATATGACGCCTTTTAACGGCTACATTTTTTCCTGGTAGAAATCATTAAATCAATGGCGTAGTAGCAGGCCAACAGAAGTCACTTGAGTAAGAAATATCTTTCAATCAGGAAAACTGTAACACACGGACCTGAAATGAAGATGAAATCAAATCAAGGCACAAATAAAAGAAAGACTTCCCCCCTTTTTTGTGCCTCCAGAGCTGAACGGTTGCAATAATAATGCCACGAATCCTGTCTTTTCTGAATACCTTTGACTTACTCATCAGATCTCATCAAATCTCTTGTTCACCACCTATCAAATCTGTGTGTTATAAAATTGAAACCTTGCAAAATAGATCTTCTGTTTAGATGAAGTACTACAAAATTTTTTTCAGCTTCACAACTTTGCTCAATCCCAATTTAAAATGTTTTAAAGATATACAAATACATTTCCTAAATTTTGAAAAAAAAACATTGATATGGCTTAAAATTCTACTCAAATAACAGGAATTGCATTTTCGGAACTAAACCTTGAGAAAAAGAAACTGATAACTGAAAATAAGGTAAAATGTTGTTTTGTCAAAATTTCAATAAGTATAGACCTGTCATGTCGGCAAATTTAAAGACCATCTAGAGGGAGAAGGAGTGGAGGTAAGTACTTAAAAATACCTTCCCGGGACATACTTTGGTACTTGTGTACTATCTGGAACACACGCGCTATATTATATAGGGAAGATGCGGGTTTCTTTCGAAACGGGTTTCTTTCAATTGTAAACTTTGGAAATAGGTTTTTCTTGGTTAAAACCAATAATTAAAATTCTAAGTATATGTCAGAAATTCATATGTATAATCCTTCCCAGGTTCACTTGAACCCAGAATAACCCCACTATCTAAAATACAAACATTGTAAATTATCAACAATCAACAACCCCACTTCTTAGAATAAAGCAATAATATTTCCTATCTGGAAGAAACTCAATGGTCAACAACCCAACCCGAATTCTCTTTATCAGAAGTTTACAGTTCTGTCAAATGCCCGGATGTGTATCTGCAGATTGTGCTGAATATAAGTTACCAATTTAGATTATTTGAGTCAGTTCGAATTCTGTATCTGTCCTCGCCATGTGTACATTCACTGTATTATATATATAAATAAACATTTTATACTCTAAACATAATCTATGTGATGGTTAGAGGTTCTAGACATCCTCCACTGGTAGAACCCAGATAATAGGCCAACGCTACCATAAGGCCCTAAAGAGAAGAAGTCTCACTGTACAGAGAAATAGATAATTCACAGAGAAGTGAACAAAGAAAGTTTACACAATAGAGAAATGGACTGTAAAGCGTGATTTGTTATTGGATTTACAATATTTAAACTATTGTTTTTTGGGGTTTAGGGGGAAAAAAGGTACCTAGGTTTGGAGACCATTTTGCAACTCCCGGATGTGTATCTGCAGATTGTGCTGAATATAAGTTACCAATTTAGATTATTTGAGTCAATTCGAATTCTGTATCTGTCCTCGCCATGTGTACATTCACTGTATTATATATATAAATAAACATTTTATACTCTAAACATAATCTATGTGATGGTTAGAGGTTCTAGACATCCTCCACTGGTAGAACCCAGATAATAAGTCAACGCTACCATAAGGCCCTAAAGAGAAGAAGTCTCACTGTACACAGAAGTAGATAATTCACAGAGAAGTGAACAAAGAAAGTTTACACAATAGAGAAATGGACTGTAAAGCGTGATTTGTTATTGGATTTACAATATTTAAACTATTGTTTTTTTGGGGTTTAGGGGGAAAAAAGGTACCTAGGTTTGGTTAGGTATTTAATATATGCTATGCTTTGCCCCCCATCCCCCCCCCTAATGTTCAAATATATATCCAAAATTTGTTTAGCTAAAGTAGAATTGGTACTGTTCTATTAGCTGTGAGCACGCAAGATATATGATAAAAGAAACTAGTCAAACAAGTTCTTTCAACAGAGAATTGGATTGTAAACAGTGGTTTCTAACTGCGTTTACAATATTTAAACTTTAGTTTTTGGGGATTAGGGGGGGGGGAAGGTACCTAGGTTAGGTCACGTACTTAATATATACTCTGCTTTACCCCCCGCCCCCCCCTAATGTACACATAGATAACCAAATTTTGTTTCTAAACTATTGTATTTTTATCCTATTTTGTTTTATTTCATTTGCATTAACCAAACTCCACTTCTTGCATGGGTTACAGCTAATAGAACAGTACCATTGATATTTACCAGACTTTTTTATTTATAGAAATAAACTATCTTAAACATTTTGGGAAACATAAGACACAAGTTATCAATATTAATAAACTAAACTGAATACTTACCATCACAATCAGACTGTCTTTTCTCTCTGATCTCGCTGAATCAGAATGTCTTCTCTCTCTGAACTGAATGCCCCCTAGGCTCGTCGCTTCGTCGTTTAAAGGTCTTAATACTAAATCCACTTCTGTATTATACGTTTGTAGGTAGTTGAAGCAAATGATTTTTTTTTTGTCAAATTGATCTCAAATCATAACATGCGAAAACAAAAGAAGAGACAAATTAGGTCTTGGGAGGAGGTTTAGTTGCCCTCCAATCTTTACGGTCTCTTAAAAAGGACACTAGAACAATAAAAACAACAAATAGAAACGCATCCGTGATCAGTCTTCTGGCAAAAATATACAATTCCACATATGTGCAGATATGAGATCATAACCCTTCCTCACAATAATATTTTCTGATACGCTGAATCTGAAGGTCTGATTGACATTAAGATTTATTGACTTTTTGGGGGGTGTTTCTTCCTTTTTCAAAAATCAGGCTACTGGTTTTCAAAATCTCTTAATCCATCAAAATCCCTTTTTCTTCTGAGGCTTGGAGCCTTTGGTGAGTAGATATTAAACGCACTGAAGTTTATATATTTGCAATCTGCATAAAAAGACGATTCTTATCAATTGTTATCAAAGTTCCATTTTTGAGTTTCGGTTACAATTTAGCTGAGTCGCTCCTTAATTACAGTTTAACACTATGAACTGTTTGATAAAACTTATTGGGCTAATGTCCTATTTCTTGAATAATCCTGTAGCAAACCTGAGTTTTTGGAGCACGATTCATGCTATTAAAGTGTAGTATTTCTGAGCCCAGTTGAAATGTGCACTATTTTAGAAAATTCTCTTTTTTGGGGGAGCTTTTGGTTCCTTTACGTGTACGTAAAGGACTGGAATACCCTTAAAGGCGTCTTCTTTTCTTCGATATATTTGCTTACTTGGTTATTCAGCGTAAGCAGCAAATTTATGGCAAATCCAGGGAAGAATTTATTTTTTAAATGCTTTTTGGTTCTCATTACAAAAATGACGTTCCTCGCAAAAACATAAGTTGTTCCCACAAAAGGATTTTCGTTATTAATTAGAAAAAATTGAACTCAGAAAGCAATATATTTTCACCGTTATTATTGTTATTTTTTTTTTTATCCTTTTCTTCTAGGCATTTTTTTCAATACTCTAAGAGTGTATGTCAGAGATATTAAAATATTAATGGTCCCCTCAGAGACAGCTGAATATAATGCATTTTTTTTATTGGCAAAGGAAGCACTCTTTTATGTCTTTCTGAACTTTCTGTGGGAGGTGAGGGGCGGGGGTAAGTATTTAGTTAAAATAATGCTAAGAGAAATTGGGTTTTGTGGGTGGTGTGAAAAATGGTACTTATTAAATATCCAGGTAAACACGACTAGAAATGCTTTAGCATAAATATGGTATTGCGTCTTTCTGAACTTCCTGGGGAGGGGATGGAACCAAGTATTTAGTTTGAAAGATACTAGGAGGAATTGAGTTTTGTGGGTGGGGTGAAAAATGGTACTTATTAAATATCCTGGTAAAAATACGACTAGAAATGCTTCAGCATAAATAAGACTATTGCGTCTTTCTGAACTTTCTGTGGGAGGTGGGGGGCGGGGGTAGGTATTTAGTTTAAATAATCCTAGGAGGAATTGAGTTTTTTGGGTGGGGTGAAAAATGGTACTTATTAAATATCCAGGTAAACATACGACTGAAAAAATGCTTCAGTATAAATAAGGGTATTGCGTCTTTCTGAACTTTCGGTGGGAGGTGGGGGGCGGGGTAAGTATTTAGTTAAAATAATGCTAAGAGGAATTGGTTTTTGAGGGTGGTGTGGAGCTAGGTTTCTTAGTCTCTCATAGGTGTTTGTTGTCTGAAACCTACAATTTGGGGTGGGTAGTTTAGTAATTCTACCTTTTATGAGCTAGGTTTCATAGCCTTTTGTAGGTGTGTGTTGTCTGAAACCTATAGTTTGGGATGCTATTTGGACTTTTCAGAGCTAGGATTCTCAGTATCTCATAGGTTTTTGTTGTCTGAAACCTACAATTTGGGGTGGGTAGTATGCTATTTCCAGCTTTTATTAGCTAGGTTTCATAGCCTTTTGTGGGTGTGTGTTGTCTGAAACCTATAGTTTGGGATGCTATTTGGGCTTTTCAGAGCTAGGTTTCTTAGTCTCTCATAGGTGTGTGTTATCTGAAACCTACAATTTGGGGTGAGTAGTTTGCTATTTCCGGCTTTTATGAGCTAGGTTTCACAGCCTTTTGTAGGTGTGTGTTGTCTGAAACCTATAGTTTGGGATGCTATTTGGGCTTTTCAGAGCTAGGTTTCATAGTTTATCATAGGTGTTTGTTGTCTGAAACCTACAATTTGGGGTGGGTAGTTTGCTTTTTCTGGTTTTTCAGAGCTAGGTTTCTTAGTCTCTCATAGGTGTGTGTTGTCTGAAACCTACAATTTGAGGTTGGTAGTTTGCTATTTCTGGCTTTTATGAGCTAGGTAATAAACCCTTTCTGTAAAATCTGAGCTAATAAGGGTTTTTGGCCGTAAACTCTAGTTTTTTGTAAGAAAATTATGAAAAATACAATTCTCTGGTTCAAATCTGAAACTTTAGTCTATTTTTGGATCGAAAAATAAAACTATTTCTATAAAATCTGAGCTAATAAGAGTTTTGTCCGTAAACTCTAGAAAGAAAACTATGGAAAATACAATTCTCTGTTCAAATCTGAAACTTAATTCCATTAACTATTTCTGTAAAATCTGAGCTAATAAGGGTTTTTAGCCGTAAACTCTAGTTTTTTGTAAGAAAATTATGGAAAATACAATTCATTGGTTCATAGGTGAGTTTTGGGTCGAAAAATAAACTAATTCTATAAAATCTGAGCTAATAAGGGTTTTTTGCAGTAAACTCTAGTTTTTTGTAAGAAAATTATGGAAAATACAATTGTCTGGCTCAAATCTGAAACTTTAGTCTATTTTTGGATCGAAAAATAACCTATTTCTGTAAAATCTGAGCTAATAAGGGTTTTTGCCCGTAAAATCTAGTTTTTTGTAAGAAAATTATGGAAAATACAATTTTTTGGTTCAAATCTGAAACTTTAGTCTATTTTTGGATCGAAATATAAAACTATTTCTATAAAATCTGAGCTAAAAAAGGGTTTTTGACCGTAAACTCTAGTTTTTTGTAAGAAAATTATGGAAAATACAATTCGTTGGCTCATAGGTGAAAATTAAGTCCAGTTATGGATCGAAAAATACACTATTTCTATAAAATCTGAGCTAATAAGGGTTTGTTGCAGTAAACTCTAGTTTTTTGTAAGAAAATTATGGAAAATACAATTCTCTGGTGCAAATATGAAACTTTAGTCTATTTTTGGATCGAAAAATGAACTATTTCTGTAAAATCTAAGCTAATAAGGGTTTTTGACCGTAAACTATAGTTTTTTGTAAGAAAATTATGGAAAATACAATTCGTTGGCTCATAGGTGAAAATTAAGTCCAGTTATGGATCGAAAAATAAACTATTTCTGTAAAATCTGAGCTAATAAGGGTTTTTGCCCGTAAACTCTATTTTTCTGTGAGAAAATTATGGAAAATACAATTCTCTGGTTCAAATCTGAGACTTAATTCTATTTTTGGATCGAAAAATAAACTATTTCTGTAAAATATGAGCTAAAAAGGATTTTTTACCGTAAACTCTAGTTTTTTGTAAGAAAATTATGGAAAATACAATTGTCTGGTTCAAATCTGAAACTCTAGTCTATTTTTCGATCGAAAAATAAAACTATTTCTATAGAATCTGAGCTAAAAAGGGTTTTTTGACCGTAAACTCTAGTTTTTTGTAAGAAAATTATGGAAAATACAAATCTTTGGTTCAAATCTGAAACTTAAGTCTATTTTTAGGATCGAAAAATAAAACTATTTCCGTAAAATCTGAGCTAAAAAGGGTTTTGACCGTAAACTCTAGTTTTTTGGTAAGAAAATTATGGAAAATACAATTCTCTGGTTCAAATCTGAAACTTAAGTCTATTTTTGGATAGAAAAATAAAACTATTTCTATAAAATCTGAGTTAAAAGGGTTTTCGACCGTAAACTCAAGTTTTTTGTAAGAAAATTATGGAAAATACTATTCATTGGATTATAGGTGAAAATTAAGTCCAGTTATGGATCGAAAAATAAAATATTTC